>JANHGL010001727.1:5767-22809 GCA_024611195.1 Ceyx melanurus
AAAAGAAAAAAAAAGAAAAAAAAAAGAAAAAAAAAAAAGAGCTGTAGTGCTAATTAAAATAATTTTTCAAATGAGACCAAATAAAAAATAATACAATTATTCTTTCCAGAACCAATATTTGGTGATTTTGGAGAGATACTTCCAAAGTAAACCAAATATAGTTTACTATTAAAATACAAAATCATAACTAGTCAAGGAGACTAACAAATTATTCTGTGAGCAATGCTGTTAAGATTGATTTTCTTCTGTTATATAATAACAATCAGCTGCCCATTTAAGGGGAAAAAAATTGTGGTCTTCATTTTACAACTGACCAAAAGTGCTCTCCACTCCCTTCCAGATGAAAGTTGAAATTGTTCAGTGCTGTACAAATCGTCTTTAACACTGAACTGTGCACATGTTTTAATGCAAAACAAGGACAGAAGTGGCATTAGAACAGGAACTGGACTGCAAACGTTTCTGAACAGTCTTCTAGTGCTGTTTATGAGCAACAATCTAATGTCTCATGTCAACACCACCCATTAGACTGATTCATCAACAGGTACAAAGGAATGGAGCCTCTCCCTTGGACATGTTTGTAAACACGTAGATGACCTTAAAGAAATGCAAACAACTGCTTCCAAGTGAAACAGAGATAACAGTGATAATTGTTGCAGTGGAATCCAGGGGGAAAAAGCACCTTCATTACACTGCCCATGGAAAGCTTTGGTATTTGCCTTGGTTTAAGAGTCAGAATGTTTTAGTAGCAAACTCTGGGGACTTTGTAAAAAGGTAAAATTCCTCAAACTGAAAAGCTAAAGCAGGTTGAAATTAATTTTACTGTATTTTGCTGGTTTAAACTATTCCTAATAATAGAGATTACAAATTAACTTGATAAACTATCTCCTATATGATTCATGCTTTTTCTGTTAGCCTGAAATTATTACCCATAGAAGATTAATTACCAGAACAATTAGCAGAACCCAGGAGATCAGCAGCAGACAGTTCATTCTCCATTTTTACCTAAAATATACCATAAAATGCAGTGTCAGAAATCCATTCACAAACATACTGCACTGTTGGGAACAAGGTGACTTTCTCTAGGTTCTTTTTTAAAGGGGTTTGTCTACCACTCAAGGTTTTGTTGACAACAGCAATATCTTTATGGATTTACTTTTTGGGTTTGAAGTCCAAAGTCTTTAAAGGAGGTAGCATAAAAAAGGAGCAGAACATGACTATTTAGATCAGCTGACAGTGATACACTCTAACAGAGAGGCTTCCTCATCCCAGAACCCAAGAGGCAAAATACCAAAGTACAAACTGCTCCCACCAAAACATTCCAAGATGTAATTTCTGTTTCAAACACATCTGTTTGCAATGTCTGACTGGCAATGCTGGACAAGCACCATTCCTAGAAGTCTTTCAAAAATCTTGTGCACAGAAATGGTTATGAACAGCAGATGAGATCTGGAAGATACTCCCAACAAACCTGCATAGGGTACTAGTTATAAACACACAAACTCATCTGTTTTAATATATTTTCTCCTTCAGAGCTGGAACAAAATTAATAAATACTTAGACTTGTTAAATGTAATTGAATATATAACAAAGTTTAACAGCCCTGATTAAAAAAAAAAAGGGGGGGTGAGAAAGACCTACACTTTTTCATACTATTTGCACCTTTAGTAATGATTGTGTTATAAAACTCAATGATCAGTAGCTCAAAGCACTGTACAAATAATGAGGAAATTCTTCATAACTCTCACACTGATAAGCCAGCCATAGGCTAATTGCATGATTTCATAGACTAGAGAGAAAAAATAGTGAGAAATACAAGTATCATTGTGATGATAATTACTACAAGACACTAGTTGTGGAAAATCAGTGAACTTTACATACTTTCTTAGCTATCAGTCTTGATAAAAAACCTCTATGCTGTAACCTAAACTCACTGCATTTTCTTGAGACAACTGAATCCTCTCTCAGAAGTACAGAAAGCCAAGCCAAATATAAATGGTAACACATTTAATAGTGATCACAACCTCAACAAGAGCACAAAAACCTCCCTGTTCTTAGACAGATGGCTACATTTGGAACCATTTGTAATTGTGTTTCACTTAGGCTGTGACTAGAAAAATCTGAATCACAACTGGAAATGGTATTTTAGAAAAATTATTACAATCACACCTATCTGAGGCTAACATATAATGTTCCACTTCAACTCACAGAATTAGACATGGAGACATCAAGTATTTATAGAAATATCTACAAACTGCAACTGCCTTTTTGTTTTTTAAAGTATCAGGGAACTGACCTTTAGAGTAAGGGTTTCATGACAAGAGGCTACCCCACACAACCTCCTCACCTTTTGTTTTGCAGAGACTAATTCACTCTTTTTATGTTGCTACTCCTCTGCACTCCTATTTTTCTCAGAAGCAGATGCCAAGAAACTTGGGCAAAATTGGTCATAAACTTCTTACAGAATCTGAAGAGAGAGCTCTTGCTAAATTTTTGCTGTGCCTTCAAGTCCTACATGAATAGATTTACTGTTTCACCTGTATTAATAGCTGATGTGAAACACTTTTAAGAAAGGGAAAAAACACTGTCATAACATTCTTCAGATTCAGATAGAAATGGCAAATTGGAAATTGCACACTCTCCAACTGCCCAGACAAATGGAAGTGTTGCTCTAACAAGCAGTGCTGAAGCCCTTAGCTTAGTATTAAGCAGAGATGACAGAAAATAGACACAGAAAATGTATAGTATGAATAGGCTCAATGTTAGCTACAGTAAAATGTTAAATAAAGCTAAAACCCTTCCATTAATCCTGATTATTCTGCAGTTTGCAACACCCGAAAATAATTGAAAACACTTAAGGAGGTTCATGGAAGCTTAATGCTATTTTGCCATAATCTGAAATGTAAAAGGACAGGACCTGATTAAAAACAGCTCTGTCATGAACTACTGGTCTTCATTGTGAGTTGTGGTATTTCCAAGATTAAACAGAATATTCCACAGAAGGAACAAAACTAAAGGTTGAAATACTTATTTAGAGAACTAATCTAAAGATGTATCTTGCATTTGTAAGACATTATGCTTGTCATATCCCACTGGATGTACAAGTTAAATTGGCCATGCCTCTGAAGCATTCACAAAGAGACACAAATAACCAGAGCTCTGCATTTGCATCCATCCACTCACGTGGTTTCTCAGATTAGACTCTCTGAGAAAGCAATCTCATCCTAAAAGATACTGAAGGGCAAGAAGACCGATCCACTGACTTCCAGCAAAATCTCCCGGGTCCCACAAGGCCATTTTCAAAGCAGACACTTAAAGAACTTAGGGAAGTGGTATCCAAAGATCATTTAGCATTGTAGAATCACTTAAAGTTGGGTCTGCTTCAAAGCTCAGGAAAGACGAGACTGGCAAATTTAGTCATGAAACTCCTACTGTGGCAAAGAGTCCTTGGTTTGTGGATCCTTGTCCAGTTGACACCGTAGGCAACGGAACGGAAGGTGTTGGTATCCCTGACGACTTCACTAGGAGAGGGAAGGCCAACACAGGTTGGCTGTCCATCCTGTGCTCAAGGTCCTCCACTGTATGAATAATCTGCCTTGTTGTGCATCACGAGCTTGTTGTCTACAAAGTAGAAACTGTCCGACTGTGTCTCATACGGGTGAAGGATCATCTCCCGGACTGCAGGGGGGAAAAGGGAAAGGAAAATTCATTATGTTACCCAGAAGCCCTGCAGAGACAACACTCTGCCCTGCACTGCAGTTACAGCATTGCTCACACAGCAGCACACTCTGAAGCAAAAAACCAAACCCAAAACAGGACTCTGCCCAAGCCATTCACTGACAGGATCTTTTCAAGAACTCCAACATCATCTAAATGTTAAGGTTACACCACACAAAGTGTAAGTGCTCTACCTAACCTCAAAACAGTATCATGGGACTCTGAGGTCTATTTTTCAAAAAGCAATAAGCCAGTGAACTTTTAAAAGACATTTCTTCTGGGTGACAATAAGCAAGCAGCAGTACATCACCATATTTCCCACAGTCTGTGATATTAGTGCTGACACACATGGTTAGGAGTTGTAAAGAACATAAGAACACAGAGATTTAGTGGGAGAAAAGAGAGAAAATAAAAAAGTTATGTTCATACTAAACCCAGAACCTCTCAAGCTATCAATGCATCATCAAACATGAAAACAGAACATAACATTTAATTCATCCATTTACTGGATGGCTTTTTAATCTTGTTTTTTGGTTGGTTTACAACACAATTATATTTTTTTCTCCCCAACACTGAATCCTCCTTATTACGAGTTTTAAAATAAAAAAAACCCAAACAACTGTCTGGTGGGTGATGAGATAAACAAATAGAAAACAAAACATGTTCCCACAGATACAAAACTTCCTGGAAGTATTCTAAGTATTCTACCCTCCCCACTTCCTACAGACAGCTTTTAAGAAACAGCTTCTTCAAACCACCTTCGACTGACATCACTGTGTGGTAACCCCATAACTGAAGAGAGCTTACTGAGATCCTCAGAGAGCTGGGGGAATTCATAGATGTGCTCACAAGTGTTTTTACTGCTGGGGATGCAGAAACCAAATTCAAAATCAAAACTCTTCAGCAGCTGATCCCGGAAGTAATGCCTCTCAATCATGCGGAAGTTATTGATGGGTTTGTCCCCTACTGTGAACTCCACCCTGAAAAAGAAGGATAAGATTGCAATGAGCTTTCTTCCTTAAGCAAGATTTGCTACTGTTCCTGAAAGATGCAAGAGGACTCTTCAAAAAAAACCCCTAAAAATAGAACACAATAGTACTAACCAAATGATCCTTGACTCTTTTTCTTAAATCACGCTGTAGGGACACAACTTAACATTACAAATCATGGACTGTATTTAGACTCTTTCTAAAAAATTTTAAAAAAAGGGCATGAAAGACAATTTTACAATCTTAAATTCATCTTCAGCAAAGATCCCTCCATCTATGCTGGATTGACACTTCACTCACCAGACATTCCTTACTGCATTGGATTTTAATAACTTGGGGGTAAAATTAAGCAGCTAAATAAGTGGGTGCTAAAAAAAGCCACATCTACAGAAAATGGTCTTTCTTCTCTTCCTGCTTTGTAAACAGTAAAGGAGGGGAGGTTTCAGTCAGCACTATATTTTCTCTCACCAAGACACATGACCTCCTGGAGAAAGATCAGTATTAGTTACATACCACAAATACTTGTTTGAGGGGTTTTTATTAAGCAAAGCTACTGTTGATCATTTCTTGTGATGCTTGGGATGTTCAGCTACTCATCTTGTGATGAACACTTGCTGCTGAAGGGATCTATCAAACTGCACTCCAACGTGAACCCAAACTAATGATTTCTATATACCTGAAATAAACAGGTTTGCACTGGAAACTGATGCTCGATTATAGTATTACAAACTTAATGATATAATAGCAACAGGCATAAAGCTCTTGATTAGATCTACTAATTTTAGCTTAAGTGAATGTGAAGAAAAACAAAGAACCTGCCACGCTATGACCCAACATGTCAAAAATCTCCAGTAGAGACAAAGCAGCATACCAGCCTGCTCTCCAGAGGGCCAGAAGAGGAAATACAGGCCAGAAACTGCATCTGCCCATGCACACTATTGAACTGTAAATAAATCTGAGGTTATTAATAATAGTAGCAACAGCATAGTTAGTAGCAATTACTACTACAGAAACAATACATTCCATCACCTGTATTACAGTAGAAATAACTTCGGGTTAAAGCTTTACAGAAAGATACTTTAGGTGTCACATTTTGGTGTGGTTAGTTGATGGAAGCAAGCTGTACTGCCAGGCACAGCAAAGATCATGCTGGTACAGAAAAAGTCTGACATACTTCAGCATTTCACGTGCATCTATAGATTCGTGTGGGAATGTGATGTGGGAACTGCCAGAACATCTTCCAAAGCTGTCAAAGATTCTGGTGAACAAGAATATCTGGGTAGTCTGTCTACCTTATATTGCCTTTCAGCATTAATCTCTTCAATTCCATGCCTGAGGTAAATAAACAAGACGAAGAGAACATCCAGCAAAGATGCTTGGAGATCCTTTTAATAACAAAAGATTCCCCTTTAAATCAACTTCCTGAGAAGATCACGAAGCAAGAGCCATGTTTCTAAGAAGCTGTCAGTTGTCTCCTGCACTAGCACAAGCAGCACAGGAGCAGTTACTTACGTGGCTCCCACTTGCCGCAGTCTAAGAAACGCCGGAGTGAACTGGTAGCGCACAAAGCGCCCAGCGTTGGGGTCAACGTCCTTCTTGTCATTGTGCTCACGTTCTGGAAAAACACAAAGCAAAGCTCTGTCACAGTATGGTGAGGAACAGAAACTCCGTGAAAACACTCACAATTACACATTATGGAGTCAGGCCAGCAAACTATTCTGTGAGAGCCTGGCAATGTGCTTACCCACTTCCGACCCTCGCTGAGGCCTCTGCTACCGGTCACTCGGAGACCAAGGTGGCCCTCTGCCTTGATATACTTCTCCTTTTCTGAAGGATTTACTGCTCCTACCTCTGATTCAGGATGGCACTAGGACTCGGAACAAGCCATTTCAACTGAGCGTACTTGGTTTGCTGTCTCTGAGCTACCAAAAACTTCCTCTCATCTCATCAGGGGAAGATTTACAAGAGTGTTTGGTCAAGAAAGGAACAGAGTTGCCTTGGGTCTTTATTACCAGTGGCAACAGGTAACACTTTGATGTTCTAAGTCACACCTGACAATTACGAAAGTAAATGAAAAAAATACATTTTCAGTGTGTCTAATTTGCACAATTGACACAGTTTCTCCCTTTGGGAAACATCCTTTTCCTGACTCCTGAGTGCAAGACATTAGGCTAACAGTGAAAATACATACAGGGGGACTCTAGCTGAACAGCCAAGAAACAAACACACACATTGATCTTCTCCTCCCCTGCTTCTGTTTACAACATCCATCTGTCCTTTCTCATCACAGATGGCAGTTGTAAGAACACAGCAGCAAGGAGTTCTGCTCACTGTGCTCCTACAAAGGGACACCTGAATAGTATTACTGCTGCAAGCTGAGACTCGAGCCCTCTTGTAGTTGACAGCACCTCCTATTTTTGGGAAATACATTGAGTAAAATGAGTAGGATGCAGACTCTGGCATTTGTTTATTCATGAATGCAGTAATTTGTGCATGAACTCACCTGAAGCTGCTGGTTTGGTGATTTCAAACAAGACTGTACCAGATTCCATGTCCCGGATTTTGAATCTGGTGAAGTCTATCTTGTAAACATTTTCCTCTGGAGTGCACAAATAATCTGCAGAGGAAAGAAAGTTTAAATTCCTCTTTGGAAGTCACAACCAGCAATGAGAGCAGCCCAAAATACATCTCCACTATTACGCTGCTTTTATTACAGATGGTCTCAGTTTTAAAGACTCACACTGCCCTGCTCTGACAGGACAGGGAAAAGGCTTCTCTCCCCAAGCACTCAGAGGTCATCACCTTTTCCCAACCCTGTGCCAGCATCTTCTGCAGCCATTTCCCCTTGTGGTATTGAGAATAGTCAGCACCTCCACCAAATCCTGCCCTTTTCAGCGTAAGAGGCTTTGCCTGTTTTAAGAACTGCCCTGTGGTAGAACACGGGTGCTAAGCAGCTTTGTGAGCACTAAGCTGACTGCACTTAGCTGGACTAGGAGTGTCCTCCCTTCTTCCACCTCCCCTATCTCCAGCCCTCTGCAGACAAAGGATGGCCTCCTCTCCACCAGTGCTTGTCCCAGATAAGGGTATTTTTCTCCTCAGCAGTGAAACTGGTATTGAAGCCTTTCACTGTATTAGAAAACCAGTCTGGGAACAGAGCCCTTCCCTGCTTCCACCAGCTGGTAACTTTGGGAGAAAGCCCTTGTTTCTGGCTTCACCCCCAAGACAGACTCCTAGTCTGGGTGTCAGCTGCCTCTCTGGGAAGGAGAAGTTGCTCTTTATTTTCATGGCACGTACAAGCTCAAGTTGAAAGCAGCTCAAATAACTTCCTTTACCCTGACAAATCCAAATAAATGTTGTATGTGTACTAGCTGGGTTAGCTTTTGAACAACTGCATGTTGTAGGAGGCTTGTTTTGGAGGCTCTAAGGTGAAAGGAATACTTAACATTCTAATTCTAAGCCCTTTCTCAGCTACTAATTCCCACTGTTAGTCTGAGTTAATCACAGATTTCTGCCTGCTTTCCTATTTCTGAAATTCAAATACATCCATCTACCTAAGGCTTATTCACTGACTGTATGAAAACAAGTTACAGTGCATTCAGGGATCACACCTGCCCATTACAACCCCTACTCCAGCATCAGCACAATGAATTGGGTACCTACATTAGGCTTGGAGTTTATGGTTCACAGGCAGGGTTCATACAACCCATAAATAAGGAGTTACTAAAAGATTGTTGTGGTGTAGTAAGAAAACATCCCAAACACCACAGGTAGCAACTACCAGGCATCGAGGCCCCCCTGCTGGGGTTGGTAATGACACAAATCAGGTCTCTCCATAACAAGTCTGGCTGGAGTCAGCACTATGGAAGTTTTCTCCTGGTGCTGCTGAGCATCAGCTGCACATCTAGAACTTGCTCTGCCCTAGAAGCCTTTGCAAACTTCCTTAACTTGGA
Source organism: Ceyx melanurus (assembly GCA_024611195.1). Classification (NCBI taxonomy): domain Eukaryota; kingdom Metazoa; phylum Chordata; class Aves; order Coraciiformes; family Alcedinidae; genus Ceyx; species Ceyx melanurus. The sequence goes on from JANHGL010001727.1 coordinate 14,421, forward strand.
AGAATAGACATGTTAAATGTGTGCCGTGGATGGTTTTACTGCTCTCCATCACCACCACCGCAGGGTGAATGCTCAAAGGAATGTTTTTGGACAGAGAGGACTGTGTTCAAAGCACCTCTGGCATTTGTAGGGAGGTTTCCCTTTCTTATCAACACAGCACAAAGGAAAACTAACACCAGGACCCACATTATCAGGAAGATCAAAACAAAAGATCAACTTTTTCACTGCCACAAGAAAACGGGAACCTACTGTTAGACTCAGTAGCCTAAGAACTGTATAGAATCTTCTGTCTTTAACAGCAGCCAAGGAGATGGGACAGAAATTTAAACCAACCCTTACTTTAAGCCTCACCATTTAGCAATCCTCAGGTAGATGCCCTACAATGACATGCTGATTTTAGGTTCTAATACATGAACCAGCCCAAATTCTTAACCTATCCGCCCAACTTCCTTGATCCGAGCAGCCGGATGCCAAAGACAAATTGAGAGAAGCAGGAGCAGCTTCTCACAGTGCCAGCTTTATTCTCCCAAGCCCATGGCCATGCTTGGACCTTCATCCTGCTCCCCATGAAGGTGAGGGGCTGTATCAGAACATGCTGGCAGTTCCCTGGGAGCCTGGGACACCTTCCCTAGAGCACGCATACAAAGTCTGAAGCCGCATTTGTCTGCAAGTTAATAATTAAGTGTTTTTCCTCCTGCAGAATTCCTGCCCATCCAGCACCATGGCAACAGCTTTATCCCCCTCCTTGGCAGCAGCGTTGCTGCAGTAACAGTGTCCATGACTCATCTGGATGAAAGAAGAGCCAAGCAGAGCCACCAAAGAAGAGTAAACCCAAGGCAGAATCCCCACCAGGCTTCTGCTTATTGAGGTTTGCACCCCATCTCTATATTTTCCAACTCTTTTGTCAACGAAAATATAGTAAACAGATTTTTTGGTTTGTTTTTTTTTTTCCTTAATGAACATGCCAGCATCTAACTGGATGACATCTGGGAAGATTAGCTGCCCAGAATGCTGCAATCAAGTGTTTTTTCCTCCTCTGGCAGTGCCCAGTTTCCTAGGAAGAAAAAAAAGAGATATAAACTCCTCTCAGCCTGCATTACATTTGCTTGCTGCAATTCCTCTTAAAAAAAAAATAATCAAAGTAGCCACATGCTGGGTTTTCCCCCATACATAACAGCAGCCTGCGGCTACATTGGCAGGTCTTATTGGGAATGGGCTGCTTGCAATGGGCAGATACTTCTGCTTAGCTGAGCACTGTCAAATTTGCTAATCTCATCCTATACATGCTTATTTTTAAATTACTGTAGGGCCCAGTTGCCCACACTTCCATGACGCATTGGAATGTATCATCTGCTTTCATTATCCTAATTCACCCTCACCACCACAATTTGGGGAATGGAGGCAGCATCCACATCTATTTTAGTTAGACATAAGGCAGCTCAAACCTCCATCGAGGAAAGTGGCTCGTTAGAAGGCAGGCTTGGTCTCTCAGGACACAACACTTTCTTGTTTCTTCCACTTTCCCTGCAGCAGGTTGTGTTGTTTCCTGATAAATAACACAATAATGACAGTATGTGCCTGAAGAAGCCCCTCGGTACTCACCCGATTCAGGGCTGACAGAAAACACACAGAACAAGGGATGAAGGGATGGGCACAACAGCACTGCCTTAGGAAACCAGACAGATTGGCTTTTATCCTGAAGCACCCACATTAAGTACTGCAAAAACAGGTCACAAATGAGCATTTCCTCCTCCTTCTCAAAGCTCAGGGAATTGCCATGTCCCAGACCTCCCTACCCAAACTCTTCCTGGAAAGAGTTCACCAGCTAAATTGTTCTCAAAGCAAAGAGCAAACTCCTGCAACTTGCCCAAGCCTGGGATTAGCAGCTACTACTCACTACACAATTCCTGCTAGTGCCTTTGCAGCTTCTTTCCCTTAATCTCTGTATCATGCCCAAAGATCTGCAGCTCCACATTCTATCAGAGACATGTTCTATCTTAAGAGCTACCATGGTTTTAAAGAGCCTGGAATCACAACACGTAACTCTGGCGTGGTCTCAGGAAGCAGCAGAGCTGAGGGACTTCCTGAGCCAGACACAATGGATTCCTTCTTGCATTGCCCTGTTCCCTTTGTGTGAAACGGTGATTCTAAAACCACCCCCAACAGCAACCTCTGGCAAGGTTAAGAGGTCTCCAGCTTTCTTATCAGACACTATGAATGCTCATTTCCCATTTACAGTTCTGAGGTGGTAGCTCCACTGCTCAGTCCAGAGAAGAGCTGGTTCTCATCCAGGAAACCTTCCTCTCGTCCCAAGAACAACCAAGGCTGCAAAAGAAAACAGCAAAACAGCCTAGAAAACAGCAGCAGGCACAACCTATTCTCCTATGAGCAGTGGTACACTGTGAACCCTGGTGTGCATTTCCAGACACTTATTTTAGCAAGCTGGTGTTACAAAGGAGCACAAAAGGTGAGGGATAATACAGTGCTGGGTAATACAAGAAGAAAGCTAATGAAGACACTTTCTTCTCCTGCCCTCTCCCTGTTATTTCAGTTATCCAATGGATGAGATTATGTCTTTGATCCTCATCAGAGAAAGCTAAGAGTTGATCTTATATTTTCAGATTTCCTTTGCAACCACCACACCAGGCACATTTTAACAAGAGGAGTTCGTGGGCAATAGGGTTAGAACTCCTTCTTGTGCTCCTTTCAAGATCCCTTCTCCTGCCCTGCAATCAGGAGGAAACACGTGTCCCCTCTCACAGACATTACAGACACTTCTGTGCTGCTCATCAGTGTGTCTAAGCTCAGATCAGGCAGCTCCTATTTTAAGGCTTTAATAGCTCACAAAGGAAAGCAGAGTGGACCTGGGGTAAAGAGGAACTCAAAACCTGGTCACAAAAATGGATGAAATCAGGAGGATGCTGCACAAGAAACTGGTGCAACAGCAGTGACTTGTAAATAGGGATGTCTCTCCCCAACACAGGCAGTAATTTGGGGAATGAGAAGACTCCTGTAGCTCTGCAGGCCTATTTCTTAACAAGCATTAGCCAACAAGGTCAGAAGCTATTTTGGATACACCTCCCAAGACATAAGCCAGGTATAAAGCAAAGACAACTACAGATGAATTACTAGGAGTTGGAGATTAGGAGATTATCAGATTGAAGAGTCTCAAGAGGAAGTGAGCAAAAATAGCACGAACCCACAAAGATCCAGAGCGATGACGCAGGACAGAGTACAAGACCTCGAGGGGAAGGCAGGACAAGTTTCAAGTGGCATTGATACACCTGCTTAGACAACCAGGGTTCAGTCAAAGACAGAACTAAACCATTTCCCCTGCCCTCTGCCTCAGCAGTTCAAGCTGTGTAGAGAGAGGGGCAGGGAAACAAGCTCAGCCAGGCAGGATCTGCTCCATCCCTAGAGCCGTGGGTCTGGATAAGACAGTGGGTATAAATGGGGAGGGAGGCACCTGCAGGCCCCCCCACCTGACTCAGTAATTAGGCCACTGTGAATGCCCCTAAGGGAAGATCTGGCACCAGGAAGATCCGATGACAACTTTTTGCAGGGGCACATTTACTGACAGCACTGTGGATGAAGCGAGGGGGGGCAACCCAGGGGGCTCCCCTGTGCTGTACCCACCCAGCAGTGTGTCTTGCCCTGCTACATGCCAAGTCCTGTCTCACCAGGCTCTTGCTTTTTGTGGCAGTCTACTCATCTTTTTCCTTTTTTTTTTTTTTCTTTTTTTCAGCTAGAGCTTTCCAGACTTCACCCTCTCACAATTAATTTGATCACAGCCCTCCAGGCCTTGTTAAGGAAGGATGGAGCTGCTCTTTCCTCATCCCCACAGCATCCAAACACGCTTTATTGCCCCCTTGTTCATGCTGATTGCACTCAAACTCTGCAACCACGTGTGCAATATGAACAAAATCAGCTCACTTTGCTCTTACACGGGGCTAAGCCAGAGCAATCAGGCCCTGCCCAAACCCCCTGGCTGACTCCCCCAGCTTTCCCTTTACCTTTGCCACTTCCACCAGGGGTGGCAGGACGAGGAATTCACTCGGCTGCCAGCCTGGCATCCTGTGCTACACACATGCCATGTGTGCTGCCCCTAGAAATCTTAACAGGCCATGCTGTGCTGCAAGACTTCTGAAAAAAAACCTTCATCTACACCACACTTTGAGCTGTGATTTATCACAAAGCCTTGAAAAGGTTCAGAACCTATATGGTGCTTCTGAGGAAAAGGAGTCGTGGTGGGAGCAGCTTGACACAGCTCTGGGATATCACTCTGCGACAAGAAATCGGCGTTACCAACACGCTGTTACACATCACAGCCCCAGACAGTGCAGAGCAGTGATTCATTAGCTCCTCACAAACACCCCCAGCTAATCACAGCTCCTAATACAATCTTTTTTTTTCCAATTAATTGGGGGAAGAAAGTCATGGTCCAGGAGTGGCTTAGAAGATTGATTTGAGCACATCACATAACGCTACAGGGAGCCTGCTATGAAAGTCACCCACGAAGGGTCTGCCCTGACCAACCCATGGAGCAGCCCTCTGCCAAGCTGGCCTTTAGCTAAAGCTGCTGAGAGGTCTCAGAGAAATCCTCACTGACAGCTCGAGGAAGAGATTAGTTTCATAAATGGTTAAGCGTGTGCTCCTTCTTTCTAGATTTTGTTTTGTAATTCTTTTCAAGCGTGTAATCAATTCTTTTAACTCTTTGGTTTGCTATAAGAAAACAAGCTTTAAAATAAAGCTCACAATATACATTTTAATCTAGTATTACAGACAAAACATCCAGGTGCCTGAAGCTGTGATAAGCAGGGCAGCCTCGGAGCCTTGCCTTTTGTTATATGTCTGTTTGAAGCCTGGTACTAGCTGGCAAAAGGGGGTGGCATTATGGGGGCTGTAATACCATCTTTCTGCTGACCAATGATGACTCTAACCCCAAAGATGGAGGAAGAAATTAAAGCTCTGCTTGATTTAACCTTGCCCTGCAGCTAACGTGGGAGTAGCACAGCGTGACCCAGCAAAGCTGTGAGATGCAGCACAGTCAGAGACATGAGGGACAGTGCCCAGCAAAGACAGGCCCCAGCTCTTCAGCTGGCTCTACCAGGCAGGACGTGGTGTTCACAGACACTCACAACCCCATAACCACAGACAAACCCCTCCGATCATCTGGCTGCTTCAGTAATTAATTGCAATTTGAACTGAGCTCTGCCCAGCTCCTTTGCTAATCCTAAATTAATCATGTTGTAAGGTTTTTTCCTCTTATTGTAATCACAGTTGTGTAAGCAAGTAACAAATCTTGCTAATTGCAAAGAAAATGCTTCATTCCCCTTACGCCTAATCCAACTGGAGCTGAGCCAAAGACAGCCCAGCCAAAAGGCCCAGACATTCTGGGGCACCCCAGACCCATCAGGCTGGACCCTGGCATGCCTGGAAACGTTATGGCCCTAGAACTGCTGGAAAATTTCACATTGAGAGGACGCAGCATATGCAGGACAGTTTGAACAACTCACCCCTTAAGCTTATTAGAAGCACATTAAGAGCAGAGTCCAGCTGGCTCTTCAGGCTGGTTACAGACTGGGCCTCTCTGGGTGAGCAGTAACTGTGCTTTTGCTACCAAGCCACATCCTGCACTTCCACCCTCCCAGCCCCACACATTTCATTTTTGGTCATTTATCAGCTGTACCTGTTGGAAGAGGAAAGTCCAGCTGTGCTTCAATCTGAAAAAGAAAGAGCTTTCCCTAGGCCCCCACGCCAGAGCAGGGCTCCCAGCCACCCACACCCTGCCTGCTCAACACCGAGCAACCACAAGCAGCAGTTTTGCTCCACAAAGACCCAGCTCTTCCAGGGCTAAAGGGTGAGCAGATTTGCCCAACGTGGCAGGAAGCACCGAGGAGCTCCACAGCAGGCAGAGCAAGCACAAAATGGCAAACCCTGGCTCCAAAAGAGCATCCACAGGCTGAGCAGACATGCAGAGCTCCCGGGTGCTCCTGGGTATGAGCTCGGTGTTCTGCTGCCATGTCCATGCCACGGAGTCCTTTTTGTAACTGGATCCATACTGGACTCCATACAATAGCCAGGATTCTGTTTCTCCTCATACAAGCTGGAAGGCCATTTGGAAACACAGAGGCTACTCATGGTGTAAGCATTTCTAAACACACCTTCTGCAGTACCCAGCTCTTCTCTACCGTGGTTTATTTGCTGAAGCAACGTCCCTGGCCAGCACACAGCTTAACCACAGCCCCTTGACGGTGTGAGCTACAGTGTTACTGGCCCAGAAGTCTGGATAAAGATGGATTCTACTCTATCTGGAACAACAAAAGTCTTCTGGGGCACCAGGACATTTCTGCTGCTACCCCACCACCAACTCCCCCCTCAACTTCAAGCTGGCTGGAACACCACAGCTTTGGGCACCAAAGCCAGAACTGCTGAGCAGTCTGCTCCGACTCAGCATCTCCAAGAGAGAGGTTGTGGCTGGCATAGTCATGAACTTCTCTCCCATGGTCTGGTCCTTCCTCCTCCTTGCAGCACCCTCTGCTCAGAGCAGATGACTGGAACAGTTTCATGCTGGTATTTTTGGCAGCTGTTTTTAAGAGCTTGCTGTTGCACGTGGAAGTGAGAAAAGGCCACAGAATGCCCCAAATAATCATTATGTGTTAAGGTTCAGAAAAATAGTCTTCTATCTTTGCCCTCCAAGCTTGGTTAAAGCCACCAAGCAAAAACCTGAGCTTGAGGAGGGATGCTACGATATGTTCCTAGGTCATAAGATACTGTATGCTCTTTGGGGATGTATGTTTGTGTCCCAAAGGCATGTGGAGGATTCCAGGTGCAGAAAGCATTTGTTGGCTCCTGTGTATCCAGCAGGACAGACAAGCACTTCCCATGGGAAGGCATTACCTGTGGCTCAGCATGGTGCTTCATTCTGGTTCAGCATGACCCACCTGCACCCCTGCACTGCCCTCATAGCAGCAAGGCTCATAGAAGGAGGAGAGCAAAACATTTTCATGCACATCATGCACTTCTTCCCTGTGCTCCACAGAGTGCTGCCCCATGGCTGAAAGTGGCAGGAGACAACCAGCTCTGCTCCTGGCCTGGCTCTGAAGCCAGGGTGACCAGCTCAGCCTTCCCAGTCCCCTGGGAACACAGGTGCTTACCAAGAGCCCCACACCCTCCACATTGGCCAGAGTGATGCCACAGGAGGTCTGCATCGCCCGGGAGCAAGGATGCAGGGTGGCCATGTGCCTGCCCCTCCAGCTGGCACCGCCGAGGGCAGGGACATGCAGACTGCCACAGAACAGGCACGCAAAGCTCCAAACACAAACACCACTGGATTCACCACCTAACTGCTGCTGGCAGCATGCTTCAGTGCCTGCTGCACAGCTCTCCCTGCTACAGGCAGAGGATTTTCTGAGCCTGGGCAGTGAATAGTGCTGCTGCAGTCCATCAGAGCATCTCAGGTCAGAAACAGGGATCCAAGAAGCCCCTGGCAACAGCAGCCCCTATTTCAGAGAAGCCTCCATAACCCCTTCCTGAGGGCAAACACCAAGTCCCTGCAGGGCTCTCCTCCCACCCTGCTCGCCAGGCAGGGGCCCAGGGGGCTGCCTGTACACACTGACACTGGCAGCTGCATCCTTCCTCTCCAGGGCTCGTCACGCCACACAGCCCTGGCCCTCAACACAAAACCTGCTCTGATGCCACATCACAGAGATGCCCAAGGCAAAGAGGAACATGGCCAGATCCCCAGGCCAGCTCACTCCTCCTCCCTGCCAGAAGTCTTCTCCCCCTGCCCAACCTGCTGCCAACAAAGAGACAGCCCAAAGTGCCCAGGACGTGCAAAAAGGCCCTTTGGAGGGGGGGTGGAGAAGGAGGGAGGAGAAGGGCAAGGGGGGCAGACCACCGCTGGGCATTGCTGAGGCCAAGCTGGCCTGAGGCACATGCCTTCTCCCAGCCCAGCATGCTGCAACCCCGACAGGTCCAACACAGCTGCCTGGTCCCAACTGAGCTGTTGAGCCAAGCACAGCAGACCCTCCAGCAGCATGCTCCTGCACCAACCGGCCCCTATGGATGCACTGAAGGCAAGCAGGGCTATACCGGGGAAGGGGGAACTGGGGGGCTGCAAGATGGATGGGTTTGCAGTGAAGCTCTCCCCATGCTGCAGCCAAAGATCCAGGCTGTCCCTCCAGCCCCACGACTGTGGGGCTCAGCTTGGCCCACCCTGCACACAAGGACACTGACAGGGGAGAGGTGTGATGGGGAGAGAATATGGGTGGCTTTGTGGGTGGGGGGAAGTGGTTTTATTAGCGGGATGGGTGGTTGGGGAAGAGCAGCGGGGGCTTGGGCACACCCAGGGCGTTGCAGGGGGCGGGGTGGTCAGTGCTGGCTATGG
>JANHGL010001730.1:8780-24127 GCA_024611195.1 Ceyx melanurus
TCACTATACTTTTTTGTTAGTTTTATAAAATTGCACTCTTTACATATTTAATTAAATATTAAAATTCCAATTTTTAAAAAAGCAGAATGTTTTCTCTAGGTTACCACTTTTGGTAAACTTCTAAATTATCAGTTTATTAAAGTACTTTGTTTCTTCTGTAACTGCTTCCCTGAAGTCTGTCATTTTTTATTTGAGGGTAAACAAGTTGTCTCCATCCCAGACAGATGAAAAACTGATGTTCAAAAAATTTCAGACAAAATGCCTAAATAGTTGAATAGTTACAAACATGATGAAGTATTTCATTTTTTAATGGCTCTGCTTGACAGGTAGTTTTTGCAGAGCTTGAAGCACTACTGTACCTCATGAAAGTAATAATTTAATACCTCACAGATAAGGGGGATTGAGCTGGTTGATATAGTATGGTTGGATTTTGGAAGAAGTTTTTGTGAAAATTCCTCACAATAAAAGTGTTAAAGGAAACCAGATTTCTATGAGTTAGTACAGCACTCACACTGATTAAATTCCTCACATTGATTCTTTAGGTCCAGAGAAGTGCAACGAAGCTGGTGAAAGGTCTTGAGAATAAGTCTTATGAGAAGCAACTGAAGAATAGAAGGCTGAGGGGAGACCTTCTCACTCTACAACTACCTGACAGGAGGCTGTAGAGAGGTGGGTGTTGGCCTCTTCTCAAAAGTCACAATTTATAGGACAAGAGGAAATGGCCTCAAATTACACCAGCGTAGGTTTAGAATCACAGAATGTTAGGGGTTAGAAGGGACCTCTGGACATCATCAAGGCCAACCCCCTGTCAGAGCAGGATCAACCAGGATATGTTACATAGGAACAGTTCCAGATGGGTTTTTAAGTCTCTAGAGAAGGAGACTCCACAGCCTCTCAACCTGTTCCAGGCTCTGTCACCCTCACAGTAAAGAAGTTCCTCCTCATGTGAGGTGGAATCTTCTGTGCTCCAGTTTATACCCATTGTTCCTTGTCCTATTGCTGGGCATTACAGAAAATATATTTTCTCCTTCTATTTGACACCCACGCAGATATTTATAGACATTAATAAGGTCTCCTTTCACTCTTCTCCTCCCAAGAATAGCCAGTTCCTTCAGCCTTTTTTTCATAGGGGAGATGGTCAAGTCCCTTAATCATCCTTGTAGTTCTCTACTGGACTCTTTCTAGTAGATATCTGTCTCTCTGTTTAAGTTGGACATTAGGAAAAATTTCTATTCCAAAAGGGTTATCAAAGACTGGAGCAGGTTGTCCAGGGAGGTGGTTGAATCACCACCCCTGAATGTATTTAAAAGCCATCTAGATATGGTGCTTAAGGATATGGTATGGCAGTAACACTGATAGATAATGATTTGACTTGATAATCTTAAAGATCTTTTCCAACCATAGCAATTCTGTGGTTCTGTAAAAAACAGTTGAAAGATAAGTGGAAAACAGGAGTAAATAATTTTCACAGCTCTAGATTGTCATCTTTGGGGGTTTTTTGCAGAGATCTATGCTAGGACTTTTGTCTCTCAACACACTTAAAATAACCTAGAAAAGTAAAAAAATAGCATAACAACACATTTTGATGATGACACTATACTCTTTAGTTGTAGGAAAGATGAAGGCTGGCTGAAGAATTACAAGAATGAGTGACAAAAGAAAAAAAATGTTTCAAACAAATGTGAAATGAAGCACCTGAGGAAGCTAAATCCCAATAACCTAATTTTATTTTAAAAGAAATTCACTCTGCACTGATATTTACAGATCTGGGATGAGATTATGAGTCTATAATGGATAGTCCACAAAAGTACCAGTCCGATGTTCACCAACAATCAAAAAAGCATCTTTAGGAGAGGAAAAGAAAAAAAAAAAACAAACAACAGAAAAAAATATATGGGATATCCTCAAGTCAGTGTATTACACAGTGTATACTGTGATGTACCTGCATCCAGGAGCAGGTAGAGTTCTCAGCAGATAGGCAGCTGAAATAAGTAGTTAATCCAGAGAAGAAATTAATTCAGGAAGAGATATAACATAGCATGCAAGAAAAAATGAGTGAGGAAGTGCAAGACAGTAAGATTAACCTTTGGCTGCTCCTCCAGTATAAGAATGGAGAGCATCAGGTGAATGTCATGGGCAGTCAGTTCAAGATCTAAAAAATGGAGGTGGCAACTCACACAGTTATATTTAGGTGTGTACCTTCCTACAAGGTGCTTTTGGTGCTAAATGTCTGTCTTGCTTCAAAGATAGGATGGACAGATTAATGGGGAGGAACTCAGTGAGGGCTGATGACACTATATCTTTGAAAGTTCCCAAGCTGCTCATGGACGTATATTCAGCAATAATTATTGCTTTATTTTTGTCCTGGGCATACTTTTTCCCTAATACATAGCTTTTGTCTGCTTTCAGAAGCTTAGGTGGAATCTAAATCTCTGGCCCAACTCAGTAAGGCCGTTCTTGTGTTCTTTCTGTGAACCCCCGCCATCTGCTCCTGTGCATCTCACAGGCTAAAAAGAGGCATTGGGGCTTACATTTCACACTGTGGCAGCTCAGGATGTCATTAAAGAAAAAAATTTCTTCATCAGCAAAAACAAATGGAACTGGCACAAGTGAGAGGTCAGCAAACTGTGGCATGGGGAGAAGAACAAGCAGCTGGGGTCAAGGGAAGAATATTTCTTAAACTAAGAAAAGAATGTTTATGCAACCAACTTCTTCATTAACACAGTCAGTACTAGATGGAGATGCTTTTTATTTTATTGTCATGCTCGTACATCGGAGCATTTTAAGGAAAAAAAGCCCCAGCTTTCACTTAATAGAATCACAGAATGTCTTAGGCTGGAAATGACCTCAGATATCATCTAATACAACCTCCCCACCATGGGCAAGGACACTTCTCCAGTAGACTAGGTTGCTCAAGACCTCATCCAACATGTCTCAGCATCTTTGTACTGAACAACTTATTCCTAAGTTCCAATTTAAAACTATTTTCCCTCAGTTTAAAACCCTTTATCCTCCTCCTGTCACTGAATGCTCTTGTGAAAAGTCCCTCTCCAGTATTCCTGTAGGATCCTTTCAGTTACTGGAAGGCAATTATAAGGTCACCCCAGAGTATTCTCCAAGAACAATCCCAGCTCTCTCAGCCTGTCCTTGTAGCAGAGGTGCTTCAGCCCCTGGATTGTGTTTGTGGTCCTCTATGTGATCTATGTCCCTCCTATGGCGGGGACACCAGAACTAGATGTAATATTCCAGGTGGTTTCTCTCAGGAGTAGAGCAAAGGGGGAGAATCTCCTCTCTTGAACTGATGGCCATACTCAATGTATCCTAGGATATAATTGGCCTTCTGAGGTGCATAAGCACACTGTGGGCTCTTGTTGAGTTTCTTGTCAATCAATACCCACAAGTCCTTCTCTTCTCAACCCACTCTGTACCCGGTCTATAATTGTGCCTGGGACTGGCCCAGCCCAGATGCAGGACCTTGCACTTAGACTTGAAGTCAAAATGCAGTTTGTATTGGCACATTTCTCAAGCTTGTCAAGATCCTCTGCATTGCATCCCATCCCTCAAGTGAGTCCATTGCCCCACACAACTTGGTGTCATCAGCAAACTGGCTGAGTGCACTTGATGCCATTGTGCATGTCTCTGACGAAGATGTTGGACAACACTGGACCCAGAACAGATCTCCGAGGAACTCCAGGTGTTACTTGTCTCCACCTGGACATCAAGACATTGATCAAAACTCTTATCCACCAGGTGATCCATCTATCTTAAGTTCATCTTAAAGACAAGGATATAATGTGGGACAGTGTCAAATGCTTTGCACAAGTACTTGTAGATTATATCAGTTGCAGTTTATTTAGTTTAAAAATGAGTAAATAAATAAAGTTTCAATAAAAAATAAAATTTCAATTCCTGTTAGAAGTATCTCCTTTCTCTCTCTCTGCTTCCAAATAAACCAAAAATTTCAGGTGTCATTTCTCACCAAGTACTTATATGCAAGGGCAGCTTAAGCAAGTGCAGAGATCACTGCTCTGGGCTCCTTACTACACCCTAAGGAATGAAATCTAAACAGGAGTGCCAAGTCCAGTTTGCTGATGAGTGCACAAGCAGTGGAGGAATAGTTCTGATTCCTTCATGTGGGTATAGTAGTACTTTACAGGACAGTTTGCAGGTGTGGGAAAAGATTGTCAGCTGTCAAAGAACAGTAAGATGTCCTTTAGGGACATGGTAGATGGCCATATGATAAGGACTCACACTCAGCTCTTGGGTCAACACCTGAAGCATATTGTTGTAACTGATCAGCAGAAGTAAAAGGTTTGAGTTTTTTTGGTTTTGGTTTTGTATGTGTGTGTGTTTGTTTTTGTTTTGGTTTGTTTTTTTACTAGTGCAAATTTTACAAGAATTAGCGATATAATCTATATTACTGTTCTCAAAGTCCAATTAATTTCCCAGACACAACAAAAGCCTTTGCATGGCAAATGATTCCGCAGAGCAAACTAGCTAGAAAATAGGTAAAGCCCTTCAAACACTGATATTCAAGTAAATGGCAATTAATATTAAGTAATCTCTTGTGAGGATATTCCATCAAGCTACTTATTTTCCCTGACCTAAATTTGGCTAAAACTTAATAAGAATTCATTCCAGAGCACTTAAGGAGGATTTACATTTAGAACTAACTTAGTGTCCGAAAGAGTTTAGAGAAGATATGCACCTCATAAATCATGGCACCAATATAATGAAGAATCTAAACAAAAGAGCATCTTCCTCCACCCTTCAAAGTCACCTCTTTGCAATCACAAAAATTTCAGAAAAAAACCCAGTATAAACATAACCAAATAAAAGGCAGAAATGATGCTCAGCTTTCTAAGTGTATGAGAAATTAAAATATATTTGCTAGAGACTGGTCTATTGAGGCCAAGCCCGTAAAAATTTAATCCAGTGAAGACCTTTTAATAACAGAGGTACTTAATCTGAGAATAATGTAAAAAAAAATGAGCAAGTAAGGATCATTCCTGAGAGCTGAGTTCTGGCATGTTGCAGAATGAGGACTCGTATTCCCAGGACAATATTCTGGTGCCATTTGGAGCTAAAGTATTGTTTTGGAAGAGATTTGCTTCTCCACCAGTAGAGTGAGGCACAAAGGAAGAGTGAACTTTAAGTACCATTTAGTAGATTTTCAGTGCTGTAAAGCTGTTGCCTGGGGGAGGGTTTATGTTCCGTGACAGATGGGAGGTCCATCCAGCAGCACTAGCAACAAGTAGGCAGAAGTAGGCAAAAATCACGGAGTTCAGGTCACTGCAGGAATCAGAGGCACTACAGAAAAAGTTTTGTCTGTGAATGAGGAATGTTTATCATTTTTCGAAATGCAAAAGCTGGTTTTCATTGCCGATTTTAAATCAAATACAGAAAATGTTGTCTGACGCTGTTTTAAATTGTTTTGAATAGTAAAATACCCTGGGACCTTTGCTGTGTGAAAGATAGTACCTCAAAGTGCTTTATTGTTGTAATTTCCATGGAAATTAACATTTACTTGCATGGTTATCACACTTTCCTTGTAATGTAAAGTATAACCATCCAAATCCCTTTGAAATACAGTCACTGAGGTATCATCAATCTGACTCAAGATTTTATCTACTTTTCTGCTTGAGTTTGCCGCATACTTTTTGTTTCTCCTCCTGATGTTGAGCTATACAAGTTAATAATGAACTGAATTTTAAAATTCAGCAGCCATTTCCTCCTCCTTGTTTTTTGGCTTGTGGTTTGTGGTTTTTTTTCCATCTCTTCTATTTAAGTTAATGCTCATCTCTCCTCCTCTGTCCACTTCAGACACTTATTATTTGTATGCCATTTATAGCACCAGTTGAAACACAGAGAATGCAAATATGTGCAGATTTTAAACCAAGATTCACATTCCGGCAGAACCCAGGATGGTGGCATGTCTCCACCACTACAATCTTTGCAGCATTTAAGATGTTTGCTAACATTTTGCTTGAGTTTGGCGTTCCTGGGTGTCAGGTCTCAGCAACCACCCTCTTTAAGAGGTTCACAGAGCTTTGTTTCTTTGAGACAGCAGTCATTCCCCGTTGATAGCATAGTGCCTTACATTTGCTGTTCACCAAACCTTGGCAGTGTTCTGTTTTCCCAACCTGCTCATCACTCAGCCTCCCACCAGCCTCTCACCATGCTGGATTAATATCCAGGTGTCCAACAAGCAGCCTATGGACATTATGACACAATGTTCAGTCTCATTGTCTTTATTTTATAGAGGATTCTTGATATCTTTTACCAAAACATATTCCTGTGGCTATGAAAGCATAATAACAGACTTCTGGATACCTGTTGCCACAAAAAATAATCAAACCAAAAGTCAGAACATCTCGAACAATAATGGCAGCTCATGGCTATGATGTTTAATTTTGATCTAGCAAATGCTCAGAAAACTGACATGTGGTACAGTGCCAGAATCCTGGAAAGCTTCTCCACAACACAGCCTTTGTATAATATTATATGCAAAAGGAATTAGTTGATCTCACACTAGCAAGAGAAATGTGGATATGTAAGGATCTTGTGGCTTAATGACTATTAATCTATACAATGAAATTCAAAACTCTCTGCCAGGAGACACAGTAAGTAACTTCACCTAAAGCTGTTTTGTCTATCAAAGCATCAAGAGAAATTGATGGTTAAATTTCCACGTTTTCTCCGGTGTTGCATTTTAAGTTAGTGCTAATGTCAATTAGGTATATTCAGAAGCTTTGACATTTTGTGGTTTACAAATTAATTAAGTTTGTTTAATTCAATACATTAATCCTTACCAAAATTACCTTTTTTTTTTTTAAAAAAAAAAAAAAAAAAAGATTTTTAATTACTACACATCCTCACCAACATGGGTTTTACTTTTGATTAAAATAGTCATTGAGACCTTGACAGTGCTTGACACACTCCATCTGAATTTAATTAACTTTTTCTTTCCTTTTATTAGCTGCTCTAAAGTAAGGGAGTACAGAGAAGAAATTTCAGTTTTATACATAGTAACAGATGCTCTTGGTAGCATAGAAAAATTCTGCTTTTATTAACTCACTGAGAATAATCTAATTAATCAACACTTAGTACTGAAGTCAGAATATTTCTCCTGGAGCTAGTGGAATAAGTTCTGAATCAACTTAATGATTCCAGACTTGGCAAAAGTAGAATATTATGAAGCCACAAGTTAATTAATTAATATTGGATTTCCACACATGGTGAACTTGTCATTTAATAATAATAACAATATAACAGTGTTTCTGCATTTCAGAAAATTAAGAAGTCTTCCTTGTAGAAAATAATATCAAGTAGAGAAATGGAGAATAATATATATAACAATGCCTCAATAAATTCTTCTTAAAAATGAATATATTATTTTTATGTTAGAAGATTATATTATGCTATTCACTGCAAATATCTTAGCAAATGTGGATTTCATGATCAGGAATTCAGGAATCTTGTTATTTCCATTTGCATCTGCTGTTAAGATAAGTTTGAGTATCTATAAAGTTATGGTTCTGTAGTATGACAGCTCTCCAATTTTTCCTTACAACAACTAACTATCAATTCTGGATCCACCCTAACATAAATTTAAATCACCACTTTTGTCCTCTGTCCCCATCAGAGATTCTAGAAATTAAATGTAGTTGAAAATTTTGAGGATAAAGTCATAAACAGAAGTGGAATAGAATTTGTTACTTCTAGCAGTCTGTATTTTTCGGCTTAATATCATAGAATAATTCAGGTTGGAAGGGACCTAAGCAGGTTTCTATCCCAACCTTCTTCTCAAGGCAGGGTACCCTTAAAGTCAGACCAGGTTGCTGTGGGCTTTGTCTTCTCCCAGGTGAAAGATTTCACAGCTTATCTGGGAAATGTATTCTAATAACTGACTGTCCTAATTCTGAGAAATAATCCTTTATGAAATTGTAACCACACTCACTTCATTTCATGATCATTACCCTTTGTCCTTCTGCTCTGAACTTCATTGAAAAAGCACTGTCTACTTAGATACCACCTTGTAGATATGGAAAGGATGCTATCAAGTCTCTCTAAAGTAATTTCTGCTCATGGCTGAATAAGCTCAGTTCCCTGAGATTCTCCTCACTGGAGTCATGCTCTGGCTCCAAATATGTTGTGGGCTCTTGTCAGGCTCACTGTAGTTTATCAATATCTTTCCTCCATTGAAATATACAAAATTGGATCAACTTACATAAAGAAAAAGGGGTATCTTGATCTCTTTATAAAGTAAGGCAATTTAAACTACAGTCTTAGTTATCTTTCTAAAACTCTGCATTTTGAGTCTTTTAGCAATATAAAATGTGTTAAAATACTTTTAATATTTAGTTCATTTTGATGTAGCAATTTTTTTCTGATTATAGTCAGCAAGTTTCATATTACACAGGAATTAAATTTAACATAATTAAAATACATACAAAACCCACAGTACACTAACTTTTATAGCAAAAGCCCACTAAGGTATCTCTGGATATATCTGCGAACCCTGTGCATATGTTATATGATTACTTGTTGTTACAAAGGTGCATGAAAACAATTCCTTTTTAAATCTTCCATTCATATGAAAGGTGATACCTTGCTTCCTACCAACATCTGTGAGAGATTTTCCATGATCTTCAACAGGAGCCATAATTCATCCAGACTGTACAAACAGTGACTCTGTCTGAATATGAATCCAAGCACCAAACTATAAATAATAAATGTGGAATTTGACTTGAAAACTAGGCAAATGTTTTACAAAATGTGATGCCTGGATTACTTCCTAGACACTGTAGCAAACATGCAGCTCATGGTGAATTAAACAACCATGAGTAACTTCAGGGGCTTCTTTATTTCTGTAGAAGATGCTGAATCCAGCCATCCTATCTGCACCCCTTTGTTTCACATGCTGTTTAACATCAGTGTAGCACCTCTCCCGCAATAAGAAAGCAGGAGGCATATGATTAACACTGCTGATAGTTGCTTCTGATTTACACTTTTATTGCTCTTCCTAATTACTAGGCACTGTTCAAAATGCTAGAACAAAGACAATGGGTTAAGCCTCTGAAAATGAAAGTCAGACTGCTGACTTGTTAGAGAAAAATTTTGAAAAAAATCATGTTAGAGTGAAATGGGACAGCTAGAATGAGTTGATAGAAATAAAAAGCTGAAGTTTTAGTGTAAGGGACAAACCCAGCGATTCGCAGTTCTCATGTCCATTATAACTGGTCCGCTATACCAGTTCATGAAGAGTTGTAAGTGGTTTCATTCAATACTGTATTATGTTTTGAGTTTCCAAGCTACAAAGATCTATTATTATTCTTATTCTAGATTACCAAAAGACAAAGCATAAATATTCTCTGTCTATGCAGTGATGATTGGACACCTGCCTAGCTTAGGATCTCAGGATATGTTTTTCCCTGTTCATATCTATGCACTGAATTTTGGATCCTCACATCAGTTTGCTGCCTATTGGACTTAAATCTTTGTTTTTTCCACTTACTTGATTTTTCCAGTTTGATTTTTTTCTCAAGCATCATATCAAAGATGACAGCTGTTCACTCAGAGGCAGGTCTCCCACTGGCATTTGGCCATCTTTCAATTCAGTGTATCTGAGTGAAAACATGACATTGTCACTGCAGTGTTGTCAGCAGAAAGCACACTGCCAGTCCTGAAAAAAAAAAACCAGTTGCAGACTCTTGCTTAAAACAATATAGTAAAAAGGAAGCTCAACAAAAACTTTCTAGACAAGCCTACTCTTCCTAAACAAAACCCGGCTGAGCCTCTCAGTTCACTTCCTGAGCAAGAGAGGCCACAAAGATGCACAGAATTCTATCTAGGCATAATAAAGCTTTTGGCTCTATCTCCCTGGTGCTTGAAGACTGACTCTTCCCTAAACAGGCAGAGTAGGATTGTTTAACATTGCATGCCACTGCTGGGGTCTAGTTCAAAGGCAAAGCTCAGCCTCATATTTACACAGAGATGCCTTCCTGTAGCCATTTGTACTGTCTCCAATACACAAAGACAATTGTCTCTTGCTAGTCAGACACACCTTTAACAACAGCAGAACATGAAAAGAAAAAAACTGCATCTTGTTTGATAATCAAGTGAATGCATCCCAGTTGTTCCTGGCTCCAGAAGCACCACAGAATGACTTTCTTGGAAGAACAAGAATCTTCTTCCATTTAAAGGCACAGAATGCAAGAAGTTGTAACCAGTAAGTGTGATATACTTTTTGCAAGCATGATGAAGTAGAGACATCAGGGTAATGGGTAATAATGAAAAGCAAAATCAGCAAGCAACCCTCTGTAGTCATATAGACTAAACTGACTGTGTGACATTTCAATTTTGAGTGAGTGCCATAAACCGTAGAAAATACAGGTTTAATGAATATGTCTACATAAAAACACAAACAAGACAAACCTTTTTAGTACAGTGTTTATATTTACAGCACATAAGTTACAAATTAAATTTACTTCGGGATGTGCTTCTGATACAAATGACTTTTCTTTAGAGAAATATTATCCATAATCATCAGATCACTGAGAGCAGAAAGGATCCATTAGTGATGTTGGGGATGATGAACTGAAGTACTGTTTAGTGGGTTTTAATTATGCTAAAAGATAAAAGTGCTTCGGGAAGGGTGTAAGTCATACCTAGAGGAAGGAAAATGGACTGACTTTATTTAAGCAAGCAGACATGTTTATTTCAAACGATTTCAAACTGATTACTTAGTACATTAATATGTTTGCAGTAATTGATCTATTCCAGTACTCCACAGTTATATTGTTTAATGTCACAGGTCAAAACATAGAAAACCATAGTGTTTTGGTAATAAAGATTTTAAATTATAAGGCATTAAAGATTTTTTTTCAGCTTTTTGCTCCAAACTTATACAAAATTATCTCTGCAATCAAACCTTTACAACTCACTTTATTTTAAAAAGTAGGATTCCTCAAGTGGTCACAAGCTCAACCTTTAAAAAGGGTACCAGGAATGAAATACTAACTTCACTGAAGTAAACAGAAAATACACTGTTGATTTCAAGAGGAAAACACTTCAATGTAGTGAACATCATAATAAAATTGTGGCATGTGGCACCTCTGATGCCTGTAAATTAACAGCATCTCTCTGGAAGTGCATTGTAGACAGAAATTCCATTTAAATCTGCTATGATAGAGGGAGTTTTACAAAAAGCTTGGGCTTCGTTTTACATTACCCTGTACTCCTTTAAATGGGTAGTAATTCTATCAAAATGATTTAGCATGTTATCAGTGCCAGAGGAATTGGACTCATGTTCCTTGCCAGGCTTTGGTGAATCAGTATATTTCTCGAATTGTCAGACTGAGGTGGAGAGACAGCAAGTATTACAGTGACAATACTGTTCTTTGATCATCCTAGTTACAAAACTATATCTAGTTATTTTTATGAGGGTGAAGAGAGGCAATATACATCCTACTGCTGCCTCACTCACCAAGACAGAGTACATGTGCTCAGGTAGACACACAAGGGCACACACAACCCAAGTTCAACTATAACATTCAGCAACTATTCTAAAATGCTGGGCTAGTGGCCCCAAACGGGAATATATATTTATTTAAGTTTCTTTCTGCATGTGGTGATGCAGGCAAAACACTAACGGTGACATATAGTTGTCTCCCACTTGTAAAGGCCTGGGAACCTTTAGGTCTTTATCAAAAGCAGAATGACAATATGCATAAACTTTATCTCATGTTTACTGATACCTTCAGAAACAAAACATCTTTTCCTGTTCTTATCGTTACATAATCACTACATATCATTACATACTTTGTGGTTAGAAATGTAATATATGTTGATACCAGTACTCTGCCCGGAGAATATGCATTTCATTGCTACTTACCACATTGGCTGATGCTGTAGCCACGATGTTCTCCTTCTGAGATGTTTCACTGTGGTTATATGAAGCAGACGGCAATAACAGTCAGATATGGCAACAACAAGGGGACTTGTAGCTCTTATTTTGCTGATATGCACTGTGATATGTTTTGGACTTCTTATATTGGGCATTAAGATATATGACCACAATTCCTGTTCCATTTTCATGGCTTAGTTACTGTAACTAACTGTTCACAGACCTGTATCACCACTCTGATTAATCATCTTCCATGTTTCAAGTTCTGGACATCCTCAGAAATGGAAATTACAGATCAATGCTGTGCATGAAGCACAACTCGGACAAAAACAGCCCTTTTGCTTGTAGAACATTGGAGACTATCCCATGCCATTACTTTTACCCATATGACTTGATAATAGAGAACCAGGAACTTGCACTTGTTTTGCGAGATTAGCAGTTGCTAGGATTAATATGCTGTGTTACTAGTTTGGTTCAGCCCAACTCTAAGACTTCCTTTCAAATATTTTAATGGGTTTCCTCAATATGCTTCTAACTCCTTAGTAGGTATTTTATTGAGGGCTGTGTAAAGGCAGAATTATTGCTAGGCCATTCACAGTAATCTATGCCTAAATTTTATCAAGCAAAGTAAAGAATAAAAATCTGCTGATATATCTGCAAAGCAGAGTATCCACTCCTGGGTTGCATGGCTCTAGTAAGACATTTTTTAAATTGAACATCAGGCATAATTTACCAGTCATCCACTAACTGACTCACATTTAAGTATTTTCAGTTGGGAAAAAAACCAATTGTTTCACCCTGCTTTCAACCTATCTTTCATCTTAACACCTCAGTAAGATCTGTGGTCTGTAACACTGAATTTGTGATTATGGGTAAGATGTTTACAACACAGATGATAGTTATGAGAAGTGTATCTCAGAGCAAATTTAATTTGCTTATGCTGTGCTATATAAAAAAAAAATAATCATCACCACCAATGAAAGTATAAACCCAAAGTTGTTTATGGTTTTAGAAAGTCATATTCATTAAATCCATATGCTTGGCATTTCATGTAATTTGCTCCATAAAAAATAAAAACATTTTTTTTGTTTAAGCCTCTTTGACTGCAGGGATTTGCCTCCAAGTTGTTGCTCTTCATTATGAATAGTTACTGAGGACAGCTCCTAATATTCAGAGCTGCGTCCTGCTCAAATCCCTGTTTGAATTTAAGAAAAAGGTATTTAGTTGGAATAATACCAGGATGGCAGCAGGGCTAGGGAATGTATCTTGTTTAATAGGACTGACGTACATGGTTTAATATTAAGACCTAATCTAATCCTGCTAATGGAAAAATTTAATATTCTGATAGGATCACTTAGTGAAATAGAATATTATAGTCTGTGTTAAGAAGGAGGGAAAAAAAGAACCTAATTTGCACATGCTTGTTAGCTCAGTATGTATTTTTCATTAGCAATCATATGATTCTAATCCTTAACTCAATACCAGTGTTTTCTTTTATTTGGTGGTCTCAGATAAAGCCCCAGTAAAGCTTTTTGTAAAAGAAAATCATATTTCACTTTTACATGGTAAATTAAATGTGATATTATTTTCTTCCTGATGGCTTTGCTGGTTAAGGTGGTGCTACAGCCTCTTATAATCAACCATATTTGAAGGAATCAAATATACTTGGTATATCAGAGCATTGTGGGTTAAATGTTGTTGGATCCTAGACTCTATTAAAGTTACTTTTTCTACGGACACTACTCCAACTGCCTCCTGATAGCCATAAAGGAGATTAAAAGTCCTTGATGCATACAAATAAAAAGAAATAAATGTTAATTGATGAAATGTTGACTTGAGAATGAATATCCATCAGATGAGAGAAGCTGGAAATGAATGGAGCTTTTGCTACCTTCATGTCAAGTCACACAAAAATACAGAGAAAAGACAATAGTTGTATCTTCAATGAGAAACAGCAAGGCTCAAGGCCATACCTCTTAGTTTCTGTAGGTCACAGCTGGTTAGGGTTGTGGATATGTCTATAGAATGGGAGGAATTGTCAGTTCCAAAGTCCAAGGACTCTTCTAAGGTATGGTCCATCTTAATTTAGGGATAAAACCAGGGAAATCACAGTGATCCTGACCTTCCTTGTGAAATGAAAGGCAAATTCAGCTTATTACAGGCATAGGTAAATTTAACATATGGTCAACACGAAAGGAAAACTGATATCCCAAGGATTTCAGATGGCTCTGGAACAATCTTAATGTGCAAAGCTGCTCAGAACAACTGCAGACCTTTAAGTGCTTGTGAAATTAAGGTAAAGACACAAACCCTCTAACCAATTTTCAAACCTCAAGTTTGTGGCCAAAGAAACTGTGCTTAAACTGTGCTTAAACTGCTGCTTATGCTATGTGCACAATAATTTGGTCCAAACCTGAAATCATCCTCAAGGCCATTCCTCCTGACTATCTAATACTGCATTCCCATTATTTAAATTCAGTATCAGTCTAGACAACTTTGGGAGCTTGCTTATTTTTCTGTTAGTTTTTCTTCCAGGCAGTTCCACCAGATAATAATATATTCAGATCCAAAGACCAGGAAATAAGCCAACAATCATCTCATCATTCCTTACTGCTGCCAGACAATGTTTCCAAAACTCCTTTCCTCTTCTCTATCACAACACAGAGACAAACTTGTAGGGTATCCCAGTATGATGTAGACTGTATAATAGATGATCACATCCATACTCAAGAGAAATTTGTGATACACTTCAGTGACATAAATGGCAACAAAAGAACAGTACAAGTGAATGGTTTCAGTGTACATTAAAATATGTGGTATGGGAAGTAACAGCGAGAGCATTTTGTTGGAAACATGCAAGTTGATAGCAAAAAATCATTTTTAGGTGGTAGAGATCTCACAGGAAGGTGCAGGGTAGAGTTCCAGTTTTTTTTGTTAAAAAATCCCACCTCACAGAATATCATTCAAAAAATCACAGAATGTTAGGGGTTGGAAGGCACCTAGAAAATCATCTAGTCCAACCCCTCTGCCAGAGCAGGATCACTTAGACTAAGTCACCCAGGAACAGATCCAGGCGGCTCTTAAGTGTCTCCAGAGAAGGAGAATCCACAGCTTCCCAGAGCAGCCCATTCCAGAGCTCTGTCACCCTCACTGAGAAAAAATTCTTCCTTGTGTTGACCCTAAACCTCTTGTGCTCCACCTTGCACCCATTGTCTCTTGTCCTCCAACTTGCACCCATTGCCTCTTGTCCCGTCATTGGATGACATTGAGAAAAGTCTGGCTCTTAACAGCCTTAACATATTGATAGTCATTGATGAGGTCCCTCCTCAGTCTCCTCTTCTCCAGGCTAAAGAGCCCCAGCACTCTCAGCCTCTCCTCAGAAGGGAGATGCTCCATTCCTCTAATCATCTTGGTGGCCCTGCGTTGGACTCTCTCCAGC
>JANHGL010001730.1:31599-62721 GCA_024611195.1 Ceyx melanurus
TTCCTGAACTGGGGCCACAAAAACCCCATACAAAGATCCAGGCTTGGGGAAGGGTGGCTGGAAAGATGTCTGGTAGAAAAGGACCTGGGGGTTTTAATTGACAAGAGGCTGAACATGAGCAACCCGTGTACCCAGGTGGCCAAGAAAACCAATGCCATCCTGGCTTGTATTAGAAACAGTGTGAGCAGCTGAAGTAGGGAGGTGCTTATCCTCCTGTACTCGGCACTGGTGAGGCCACACCTTGAGCACTGTGTCCAGTTCTGAGCACTAGATGATCTTCTAGGTCCCTTCCAACCCCTAACATTCTGTGATTCTGTGATTCATAATTTTCTACAACTACCTGAAAGAATATTGTAGAGATTTTGGTGCTCCTCAGTTCTCACAGGTAATTAGTGATAGAACAAGAGGAAATGGAATCATACTGCAACAGGCTAGATTTAGACTAGGAATTAGGGAAAAAAATTTCACTGAAGAGTGGTCAGACACTGGAACAGGCTGCCCAAGTAGGTGATTGAGTTACCATCCCTGGATGTGTTTTAAGGGGAGTTTGGATGTGTTTTTGTAGTACATGGTTTAGGGGTGAACTTTGTAGAGTAGGGCTAATGGTTAGACTTGATGATCCCAAAGGTCTTTTCCAACCTGAATGATTCTATGATTCTTTATGGTTCTCGCTTGATTAATAGATCTTTCTTCTATTTAAAAACACTTGTATTTTATAATCTCCAAACAAGAAGTCCTGAATGGCCATTTGTATTCAGTTTTCATCAGCATTCTCAGTTGTAATTTAGTGTTCCCATGGCATAGTTTGTCTGTTTGTGTTATTATGAAGAGGCACAGAAGGATTACACCTAGTATGAGTGGAGGACAAAACCTCAGGCATGATGCCTTCTCTGTATTTCAGCTAATCTGGAATAAATACTTTTATTTGGGACTGTCTGATGAATACATACTGGTGATTAAAAGTATTTTTTAAATGCGACAAAGAAGATGAACAGAGCTCTTCCACATAGTACTACAAAAGGTTATTTCACAGATCAATAAAGGCATTTAGAAAACAGCATTTAGTTTTGGCCAGGACACTGGTGATGTCTCACACCTGATGGCACAGAAATCACAGCATCTGCTGTGCAGTAACATTTCACTGTGCACTAAAGGCTCCATCTTCAAGCTAACACAAAAAATTTGCTGAATCTCTTGAACTTTCTCTTTTTGCTCCCAGGTTTGGAGTTAGAAGAATAAGAAGAGTCCCAGTGGCAGTAAATGACTTTTTCATAAGTGTCATTTTCATTACACCTTATTGACTTGAGTAATAATTAAGAAGAGTTAAAACATGCAGTTTCTTCCAACTCAGTCCCATAAAAGCATCAGAAGTTCACAAAGACAATAAAAAATGCAGAAATTGCTTTTTTATATTGGGGGTTAGGGAAATGTGAATAATGCAGTTGGTTGGGGTTTTTTTTCTTAATTTATAGATCAAGGAAGAGAAGAAAATGCACAAATAAACACAGCTAAAGTTAGCAAAGGTTATTAAAAATTTATACCTTATGACAATGCTTTTAATACTGTAGCCATCTGTGCTTGTGAGCCTAAGAGTTTATGCAGACTTCAGCAGTTCTAAGAAACAGGGCTATTTTATGGGTTTCAAAACATAAAAAAACCCCAGTCAACACCGAAAAAATAAAGAAACCCAGACATAAGGAATTTAGAATTTACATAACTGAAATAATTAATGTAGCTTTCACATGAGATACATGTCAAGAACATTATCATAATAAAAACTTGTAATCTCTGAAAAGATTGCAGCTATCTAGTTAAAATAATTTACATAAATATTCCATTATCTCAGATCTTAATTAATTTATTTAATGGTAATATTGACGTGGAAATTCTGACAAAGAAAACATGATTAATAAAGTTGTACATGCAAGGTCTTTTAATATTGTGGGACATAGCTTATAAAAGCACACACTATCACAGAAGATGTATAAGGTCATGTTTTAGGTGCATATCGTTAGGTTTTGTACTGTTTATCTATTGGTTTTGCATGGATTTTCAAAAACAGAAAACCATGCATCAAGCTGCAGTTTGTCTTTCTGGAAATTAACCCTACTAAGCCTCTAAAAGAAACAGAATATTTAAGGCACTGGGTTGATATGCTGTTTAAATATTTAACTCCTTTCTAAAGTCCATACTTTGCAGTCCCAAGGTAGTCCAGTATAAAACTGACCTCTATAAAAATATCATGAGCCACACTTTGAGTTGTAATTGCAATTGTATTAACAAAGATTCAAAGGAGAAGTGCAATAGGTAGGTGGGCCCATTGCTGTCCACAGGGATACATCACTTTTGTTTCTGGGCAACCGTTTCACTGCAATCCCTCTCTAAGACTGCTATTATGCTTCTGTGTGCATCCCAGCAGAGCACATCACCACACATCACTTTATTTGTCACAGCTCCTGTTTACAGGATATGAAGGCCTCCCTTTTTCAGAGTTTCTTGCTCTTTTAATAACACAACTGGCCTGTGAAGATCCCTCTCACTTAATTTTATATTTTGTGAGGCATTCCCAGCAACAAAGTCTCAGTGTGTCTCTGTGAGCATTTTAGGATCTTTGGATTTACTATGCATCTAATGGCACCCGAAAAGCTAGCAGCAGGTGGTTAAAATGCTACTGGTTTAGACCAAGACATATAAGGGGATGTCAGAAATCTTTATTCCTTCATAGGGGTTTAACATTAAGTTCCCACAGGTATATACAGCAACTGCAGTGAGCAATTTAAATTCCCACTGCTGGGTATTCATGAGGCCTTTTACTTCTCACTGGTAGCACTGAGCAAATAAAACCTGGCTTATACCCAAGTCCCATTAGGAGCCACTAAACAACAATTTCCTGACTTGTGTGGTTCCTGGAACCTGGTGCCATCAATATACACAGAGCATATTCATATCATGCACTGGAAGAGGTGAGACCCTCCTTTTTCCTTCTCTGCTAACAATCTCATGGTGAAGTTCTCACACAGCATTTAAGACCAACAGTCAAATCTGCCTCACACTCCTGAGAATCTGAGCCTCTATTTCCTGGTTTCCAGCTGTTTTGCTTTGACCTATGGAGACAGTGGGCTGGCAAAAAGCAGACTTTTGCTCCACTCATAAATGAAATTTGGATGGGAGTAATAATTGGGATAGTGTAGAAATGTGAGTGTAAATTTACCAGGCTGAAAACATGTCACCGTCTTCACACAGACCTCAGGAAGGGACAAAGCTGCCTCCACTTCTCTTCCCATCATCTTGCAGACTCTTTCAGATGATGTAGCATTGCTGTGCTAATCATGTTCCCTGACGCCTCCATAGCACTTATCCTTGGCAATTAAGGAAAGATCTACCGTTTTAACTGTCACCTGATACCCAGTGGCCTGCAGTTGCCTGGTGATTGTCTTGTCACTAGTTTGTTTGCTTTTTGTCAGACTTCTCTGGCCTTCTACAACTCAATTATTTTACCTCCAGGGGAGACTGAGTTTCTATAAAGATGCCTTCTTTTTCTGTCTGTACATATTAGCAGAAATAGTCAAACTAAAAAGAAGTTGTTGAAAATGGAAATACATGTGAACACTCAACAAATGCACAGTTATTTTCCACATTCAGTACGCTTTATTACTTTTCCCATGCCACACACTGCTGTGGCCCCTTATGCACAAGGTTCATTTTGGCTTCTATAAGAGAAAATCAATTGTTGTGTGACACGATAGTGTGAAGTATGTCTTTACAAGCATCACGTGCAGGTGTTAAAGATTTATGTCATAAAATTATGTTGCATACTGGGCCACTAACGTATATGCATGCTGAGGGGACCACGTGTCAGAGTAAAGCACTGGAGGGACTACGTTTTATTGCAATTGTTCCTTCCTTAGCCTCTTCAGTCTAAGGAACAGAATCTGGTAACAGGGTCTAGGAGAAGGGCCAAAAGCTTTTCTGCCGCTAGCAGCAGCCTGCAAAATTCTACAGATTTCTTTGAGTTCTATTTTTGGGGAGTCAATATTGTTTAGAGGAGCTTAAATACTTAAGATTGTGTAATGAAACAAACAGTAAAAAACACAGGGGACTGGAAAGGAGAATGTGTCCCTGCGACTATTTCTGATTCAAGAAGTTAACCAGGCACATATTACACAGATTTTGGTTGCTGAACTAACGTCTACAAGAGAAAGCAGCATGACATCTGTGACATATGTTAACCCCTCTTACACTATTCAAGCAATATTGTATTTTTTTTTTTTTGCCCTGACAACATATTTTCATCTAATAGGGAATAAATTCTATTAGTATGGCATCTGTTTTAGAAAGAACAGATTCACTCCTCTAAATTTATTTAATTCTCTTGAGATTTACATAACATTAGAGCATTTTATTACTATTTATTTCTTTTTTAACCTAACAGATCAGCACCTATAATTTTCAGGTATGATAGTACTGATGTGATCCTGTTAAGTACCTCTTTTTTTTTTTTTTTTAGAAAAACAGAGGGGTTCTGTTTGTTTGTGTTTGCTTGTTTATTTGTTTGTTTGCTGTTTGATTTGTTGGGCTTTTGTTTTTGTGTCTTAACATAACTATATTACCTGTGATTTTGTGTTGATGCCTTCTGTAGCTCTAAATACATTGGTTCAAGTAAGGAATTGCTGTAGCTTGGCCTGAGCAGGTGAAGCTGACTGGCAGCTCAGAGGTGTAGATGACAACTTAATTCTACCTCCTTTGTCAGGGTGGGAAGGCATCATCATTTACAACTCAGACAGTGCCTATGAAACTATCCCTAATGGGATCAAAGTCCTTTGTCTTTTTCCTTTCCCTTTTTTTTTTTTTTTTTTTTCAGTTACTTACACTAAAACAGATGTATTTGTTAGGATTAATCTTTACTGTGGCCATATTAAAGAAAGCATCTGTTTTGTTGATATGTAAGAGGAACATAAATTGATCATTAACTTGAATCCAAAATATGCATAAGTTAAGGAAATATTTGCAATACTGATCTTGTGTGGTAAGGCAGGGAACAAGCAGGTTTGCTGGCTTTGTCTCTTCTCCTAGCCACCGATAGATGGCGACAAAACTCCTTACTTATGGTTGTCGTAGGCTTGTGATTGTAACAAGACGATGCATCACTGCTTCCTCGAGCACTTTTCACCCTCATTCTGTTTTCTGAATATCGTCAGATCTTTTCCTCTCTAACACTAATCTCACTTCTTTCCAGTTTTTCTTAGCAAAAGCTGTGGGAAGTTTCAAGTTCATTTTAATCTTATTTGCATGTAACACTCTACATCTCTTTCTCAAGCAAAGCAGGGAAAAGGATGCAGTGATTAAATCCCTTTAGAGCTCCCCACATCTGAAACCTGTGGGGCATTAATCACTTTAACAATTGATGTAGGTATGAGATGGATGTTTTTTGTCTTTAAAGCAAATCTAAAAGATTAACTGCATCTCAGCCAAACAACACAGCCATGCTTCAGTGATCAGAAACATAAATTCTGTGGCCTAAATGCAGAAGGAGTCAGGATGGATCATCTGAATATATGTGATCCTTTTAAAAAATCTTGGACACTTACTGCTGCCCTTTTAAAGGAAAACATTTTGAGTAAGTAGAGTGAGCAGAAGTCATGTAAGAGTACATCATCATCCTGAATATCTTTAAGTTTTTTCCAATGGAATTTTTTTCACTGCACTGTGGACAGGGCATTAAAGGCTGATGCTGGCATTACCAAGTACCACCTTTTATTGTGCTTTAGCTGTATCAAGCTGCTGTAACTGTTATGTGTGAAAGTTTACTATGGAAGACTTGTTATATAAAAATACTGCCCTGTTTAAAAAAAAAAATCCCCACCAAATCCAACAAGTTTTCAGAAAGGGAGGTTGTTCCACACAGCCCATGTGCATCTGCTTTTCCTTCAAACTCCTTTGTCTACTGCAGTAAGCTCAGGAATCACAGTGTAAAGCTTTACAGACATCTGTTTGGAATATACCAATTGTCTTTTTTTTTTTTTTTTTTTAATTTAGTCGAATGTAATCTATTTCCTTATACCTTTAATCCCATTTTAATTTCACTATGCCAACACTGTGAAAAATGTAAAAAAATAATCTTTATTATAGCAGTGTAACAATCGCTCAGTAAGTAATATGTAGAGACAAGTATTTTGATTTCTTCTACAACCTCAGTGGCTGGGCAGATTTTCTACACTGAAAACATGGGGATAAATGTTTGAAGTACATAGTCTAATGCAGCAATAGGAATGGGACAGAGAATAACAGAAACAACAGTAATGGCTTGATAAATAAACAACATTGCAACATCACAAACATCGTACAGCCCTTGTACAAACCTGAACTCTCAAATCTCTCCAGTCTGGAGGCCAGTCAAGGAGCTCTGAAGTCATCCTCTGAGCAAAGCCACACTCCTAAGTGCAACCCCCGAGGGTCTGCAGGCACATGAGCGAATACAGCATATGTTTTTTTAATGGACCACTACCAGCACAGTCCCTATGTAAATCTCTAGAAGACTTCATTTGCACACTATCCTATTAAAGGATAATGCAGAGTCAGAAGCTCTTCATTATCTTACTGTGAGGGGAATCAGAAAAATTAGAACTGATTTATGAATTTATGGAGAAGACCAATCAGTAGGAGTGCCATTAGATCTATTAATTAATGAGCACTCAGGAGAACAGATGTGTCAGAACATTCTGTTACTAACAGGAAAAAAAAAAAAAGTCAGAATTATTTGAATCTTTCCTTCTTCTACTTCACTTTTGTTTTCTCTTAGTGACAAAACTATTATATATTTGGTTTTGGTAGTAAAAAAAAAAAAAGGCAGTTGGAAATGTATGGGAAAGAGCCAATGGAGGTTTGCAGCAGAGGTTTTTAGACTGAAATTTGGTCAAAAGCTTCCTCCTACTGCTCAATAACAAGAAAGAAAAGTGGAAAATGTCATTACAGGTGGAAGTATGGAATGCAGGGACTACAGGATGACAAATTTCATAATCTAGAGGAAAGCTAGAGCAGTGAGGACCCTGGATTTCAGCAGAACAGGTTTGGGGAGACTTTGTAGGCAAGGAAAACACCATCTTACTCTTCTTAAAGACTGAGAATATTCACAGAAACCTGCTTGGCTAAGCAAAGAGCTTCTTAATGAACTACTAGTGAAATAGAGCTAGAAACAAGGACATAAGGAGTATAAAAGCATTGTTCAGTCACAAGAGGATGAAATCAAGATGATCAGTGCCAGAAATAACTAAAACTAGCAAAGCAATTCAAGTGGACAGGAAGAACAGTTAAGTGGCCTAGGGATTACAGAAATGGGACGTACTCCGAATTGGCTTGATGGGAATTAACTCAGTGCACCAATGTAATTGCAAAATTGCTATCTCCTGTCTTCAAAAAATGTTATTACGGGCAGTCCCTGATAGCAGGGTGAAGGCTAATGGTATGTCAACCCTTATAAAAGGTAAGGAGAGGATCTGAGAAACTGCAGACTCAGGTACAGACAGAAAGGATGTATGGTAGGACACTGAGAAAGCTGACTGATGTCCCTATGACTCCACTGTACTTAATCTTTCAAAGATCATGGAGAGCAAAGGAAGTCCCTAAAGACTAGAGAAAGGCAAGTGTTGAACGCACCTTCAAAGGGGACAAGAGAGAGGCATAACAGCATCTCTTTGGTCACTAAGAAACTCATGAAGCAAGTCCTCCAAGGAGAAGGATGAGAATGGAAATGGATGGATTTAACAAAAGTAAATTATGCTTGACCAATATGACTGCTTACAATGGCAACAGACTACCTGTGACCCACTTCATGGATAAGAGGAAAGCAGAGGGCCTGAGCTATATCTTTAAGTGGTTAAAATTTTACATAAAACTCTGAAGAAGTACAGATTGGTCAGACTCTTAGATGAGCTGAAAATTGCCCAGACTGCTAATCTCCCTGACTAGTGATCAATGACTTGATGTCTCTTTGGCAGCTGGTAACAAGTGAAGCATGACAGACATCAATATGTGGACCAATACTGTTCAATATCTTCATCAACTGCCTGGATGTTAGGGAAGTGTGATTCCTCAGCAGATCTCTGAATGATTTGAAGAGAGGGGAGAAGGAGATGGTAAATCAAGAGTAGATCTTAACTTCAGTAAGACCTTCCTAAAATTAAAGATGAGATCATCAGGGAATCATTGCAGTTCATCAAGGAACTTCAGGGCAGAGCAGACCTGCCCGTGCATTCTTACAGGTCAGGAACAAATTGGCAGCTCTAATGAATAGGACCTGGATAAACAGTACGTACTGACTCACATATAATCCAAAAGTATATTTTTGTTGTGAACAAGGCCAATCATCCACTGGGTTGCACCAGGAAAGCACAAGTAGTACAGACACAAATAAGGGGTTGTAACAGAGTCCAGAAATTATTTAAGAGACAATGGCTTGTGATAAATTGTGTCCCTTCTGGTAAGAGGACTGAGAAGAATGGGTAATAAACAATAAAACTTATTTGAGAAACGACAAAAACAAGTTGCTGTTATCTCACGTGATTTTTTAGACTACCTGAACCTAACTCTAGGCATAACTTTTCTCCAAGTGCAAAACATCTATTCTTTCCATTACAACTACTGAAATGCATGCAGATTTTATGATTTTTGATTTTATATATTTATATATAAAGGTCACAGAAATAAAATTAATCTTCCCCACTGTAGTGAAGGATAAAGACATCCAAATTACCACAATTTTTCCTCTCAAAGGACAGACAAAAATGTGTCACAAATTTGTTTATATGACAAGTTTTGATAGTCTCAATCAATAACTTGGTATTTAAAGGACAGAAAAGCAGTGACATGGGACTGAAGGAATTGAAGGGTTCTGTTTTGCTTATGGCAGCATCACCACATGAGCTTGGACTGAGTTGGATAGGAGACAGATAATGAGTGTAAACAAGTTCCATGTATATGGATGGATTCATTATTAAAAGGGACTGATAATGTCATTAAACATTTTCATAGAATCATAGAATCGTCTTGGTTGGAAGAGACCTTTAAGATCATCAAGTCCAACAATTAACCCAGCACTTCCAGGTCACCACTAAACCATGTCTCTCAGCACCACATCTACATGTCTTTAAACACCTCCAGGGATGGTAACTGCACCACTACCCTGAGCAGCCTTTTCCAGGGCACGACAAGCCTTTCAAGCAAGGTAGTTTTCCTAATGTCCAATCTAAACCTCTAACTTGAATTCACAATTTGTCACAACTTGAGCCTATTTCCTCTTGTCCTATTGCTTGCTACTTGTGAGAACAGATCAATCCCACCTGGCTTCAACTTCCCTTTAGGGAGTTGTAAAGATAAAGAAGATCTCCCCTGGACTTTCCCCTCAATTTCTCTAGGATGAAAACACCTAGTTCTCTCAGCTGCTCCCTACAGGACTTGTTTTCTAGACCCTTTAAGAGCTTCATTGCCCTTCTCTGGATATGGTCCATCCTCTCAGTGTCTTTCTTGTAGCTGGAAAGGTCCAAAACTGAACTCAGTATTCAAGCTGCAATTTTACCAGTACTGAGTCCAGGGAGAGTATCTCTCCCCTAGTCCTGCTGGTCACACTATTTCTTGTACAAGCCAGGATGTTGTTGGCCTTCTTGAACACCTGGACGCATGATGGCTCATCTTCAGCTGTCTGTTGACCAGAACATATCTTGTAATCTCTACTATCCTGGTATCTTTAATAACTTGATAAAGCTATTAAAAAGAACTGGCCCCAATACTGAACCATGGGGAACATCACTTGTGACTGGTTGCTGAGTGGATATAACTTCTTTCACCACCACCTTCTAGGCCCAGAAATCAAAGCCATCAAAGTATATGCCCATTCAAGCCATGGGCAGATAATTTCTCAGGAGAATGCTGTGGGAAGCAGTGTCAAAAGCTTTACTGAAGTCTAGGTAGATCAAATTTTTGAGAAGAAATGTTGCATTGGTTTAAATCCAGCAATATAATTAATCCTAATAATATGGCTGCCCAAGTCATATATATTTAAAATTGTAATATTATTGTTTATTCACAACCTCCATCAGTGTTCTATCACTAAACCTATACACCTGCTCAAGAAAAACACATCCATGTTTCAACTGTCATTTAAATAAGGTGCTGACCACAGATTCCAGTCGTATCTGTCTACTAAAAAGAAAAAAGTGGTATTTAATATAGATCATAACTTCAGAGAAAGCTAATGAAATCTATCCACAACCTCTTTTGTTGGTTTGTTCTTTTTCCCCCCTGTTCTTTCTTTGTAATTGTTCTTTTATTTTGCTGAGTCATATTACTGTGGAATATTGGTTAATGTTCTGAGATCTGAAGGTCTTTGCTTCTGTTGCACTTGCACTCAATTTAGGGTAGATCCTGTTATTTAATATCATATGCATTTTATTTTATTTTTTTTTCCTTAGATCATCTATATCTGTCTTTCTGCCTCTGATTTTATGTGGTCTTATTACTAGGTGTGATTATCTAAGGTCTTTCCTCAAAGTGCTATACTTATTTTCATAAGGCTACATATTCTCTAAATTTTCACTTGAATAAGTAATACTAAATTATATGGTTGGTTTTCATCACTATTTTTTTTATATCACTAGGTGTAACTTTTCTGTTCTAACAAGATATAAGGACAGTATGCAGTCTCTTGCCTGCAGTAGTAATGAATAAAATCAAGATGTTGTATATTTACATGGGTAGGAAAACATATATGGTTCAAAGAACCATTGTCCGTTTCACATAATCTGTCACAATGAGAAAATTAAGAAGCATTGAAGTTATACAGTAGAAGATGTGCCACATGAAGTCACTGCTTTTAGGTATCTTGAAATGTTTTTCAGCATTCTTCCCCAAACCCTGATGTGAACTACTTAACTCAAAGTTCACAGTATTTAATCAGTTCTCTCACCTCAAGTAGCTCTGAAAGCATCAGCGCTCCAAGAGTGGTACCTGCACATTAGAGACGTGATGAGAAAGAAAAGATAACAATTTACATTTGAAATGAGGAGTAACCTGTCCCACACTTAATTCTGCAATCAGCTTTTTTATTCCTTTCCCCAATAATTTAAAATTCTTCATGTATGAATCAAGTTTTATGTAAGCATGTAATTTCAAGGTCCAATTATGATTAATTGAAGAAAACTGAATAATGCAGTGTTAAGCTCATGTAGAAAGGTGTGCATTTTCCTATGTATTGGTACATGTGATAATAATAATATTTTCATTAGGTGTCAAAGAACAAACACTATTAAGAGCTAAAACAATCAGTTATTCCATAAATATACTTTCTTTCTAACTTCAGTTAAGCACTATAAAACAAATACCAAGATTACAACATAAAAAAACCCACCCAGAAATATTAATATATATCAATCTTACACCTAGTTTACACTTTATAGTGTGTCTTGCTAGGAAAGGAAGATAAACATCTTAAACTTCCTGGTCTTATCTTTGATACAGATGACAATAGAAAAACTGGAGTCAAAGATGAGAGTGAAGCTTCATAATGCTTATTTAACAGAGTACCTAAATTTCTTTCTTTCACATGCTTAATAAAAAGACAGGGATGAATCCCATGGAAATAGAAAACATCATATTGAATTTCTGGGTCATTAATCCCAAGTAATTCATTCCACTATCCTTATATGGAAGGAAGTAGATAATGCAATCCGGTTATAAAATTTATTTAATAAATAACTAGTAATTATTATCTTAGTACTTTGATGTTTATAAACTTTTAAAGTTTACAGCCTACTTATATTTGAAGTTGTCTGGTCCAAGATCTTACCTGAATTGGAGCTGACTTTAATGTTAGATACAGTTCCAAAGATCAGTCTGTTCAGGATCAAGGCCAGTCAATATTTAAATTTCTCTTCAGCCTGTTCCAATGCTTGACCATCTAAAGTATGAAGAATGTTTTTCTTAAATACCTAATGAGGATTTCTTTCTGTTGCAACTTCTGTTCATTGTATCTTTTCTTATGGTCTACAACTATGAGATACTAACCATAATAATTCTAATGATTAATCTTGTCTAGATTTCTAACATCTCCCATGATTGAAGTTAATACATAATTTTACAGAGTGAAACACTAAGTCATTCTTCAATGATGATAAAATAAAAGGTGCTTTTTGTGATGTCATCCAGGGTGTTGGCTAATACTTGAAAAGACATTTGGTGCATCATGTACCTCTGAGAGAGGAAATTCCTTGAAGTTTAATTCACTGAGAGCCACAAACCTGATAGTAAAGTGTTACAAGTAATGGTTACAAACTGTAGTTTGCAGTAACACGCTCAGCATGTTTTAAAAATCAAATACATGTATGCCTAAATAAAGATGTAGGCACCCCACAAACATATGTTTGAACTTTTGGTTGCTGAGTTTTCAAGTAAGCTGCACTCTTGCCTTGTTAATAACATTTACATGACAAGTGAATGGGTGTCTGGCTTGACTCAGAGTCTTGCTGCTGAAAGTTTGTGAAGGACAAAAAAGGTCAATGTGTTCATCTCTGAATTGGAGCAGTTGGTGAAAAAAAAAAAAGCATAAAAACACTACACAATACAACAAAAAACCCTAGTGTTTTTCTTGTATTGCTGGATTTACATATGTCCTTGGGGAACAGACATCCATGTGCCAGGTGTAGACTTGTCTGCTGAAACCAGCTAGCTCTGCCTGTTAATACACAGCTTGCTTTGAGGAAAAGGTCAAGGTGGCTTGTATTAATTACAGCTTATATTAATCACACTTCTGAGGTTGCATAGTAGCCATTCAAAAGCACCTGTCCATAGCAAAGGTTGTGGTTTGTGAAAATGAAACAGTATTCCAGGTAAAGACAATTATAATAAATACCTTCTAAATTAATGCTAATGTGACATTTATGAGATACACTGTCAGTATCGCTCGTACTTACAGTTTGTTTAGCCTTCTTTGTACAGCTTATCTGAGAATCTCAAAAGAGATTAAGGTCATTAATCACTTAGACTTCACAGAAGCTCTTATAACTTTCTTTTGTTTAAAATTCACATGACTGAAACTTGCTGAAGGTTAAATTATTAGTACATCTAGCAAAACCTTATATACTCAGTACTTCCATGTATTAGTAGTTCATACTCTTGCACCCAGTATTGAGACCCATTTAATTTCTCTGAGTTTATGTAGGCTTTTTAGTCATCATGGAGCAAGGGACAGGATCCAGTCTAATAGATACAGTCAATAGCTGTTTGCCAGAAATATTAAAAATGGATCACTAAAACTATTTCTAAATATGTTCTGTAAAGATTTTTGTGGAACAGAAAGCTTTACATGTCTAAATAAAAGTTTTTACATATACAATTAAAGAATAACATTTCCATTATAAGTGTAAAAGATTTTTCAAAGAAGCTGAAAGAAAAAAACCTATCAAAACCCCCAATACAGAATGACTGAAATCTTAATGAATTAATCTGAATTTTATAAAGATGCACAAAATTGCTTTCCAAAATGAAACATAATACGTACTCTGGTGTACCACAGGCCACAGGATTTCTTTTTGCACACAAGCACAGAATTCATTAACTATTTTTTTAATTTGGAGACTCTTCATGTGAAGATGAGCAATCACTTTATCTTTGCATTTTGTTTCAACAAACAATTTGACTATTAAATCTTCTGGTATAATTAACCTTTAACTGGAAGGTATTTTGCTTTTTCTTCCCAATAAGACTGGCTGGGATATTTTCAGCAAAAGAGTTTACACTGGCAGTTCTTTCAAGACAGAAGTAGGTCACAAGCCCTGATAGAACATGTCCTGAAGTCTTTTGTTTGCTTGTATGTTTGGTTGGTTGGTTATTTGTTTGTTGTTTGGTTTGGTTTGGTTTGGTTTTGATTTTACCCATTATAGGGGAATTCAACTTAAAAATCCCTTGGACTTTTAAAAGAAATACAATATTTCAATAACTTCCTGCTTAGAGAAGTGCTCAGATACCTGTCCATTGCTACAGAATTTGGAGGCAGTGACAAGTCTTGCTCTGCGAAAATGAGATATACACTCAACATTTTTGTTTTCAGCGGTGATATTTTATGTTTTCTATCGTAAGGAAATTCCGTCTTACAATTTTCCTTATATAAAGGAATTTACATTAGTAGAAATCATGTCTCCTTTAGTGATAGAGAAGTCAACTATTTATTTTAGAGTCATCCCTTTGTATTTATTGTAGTGCATGGAGAAAAGCAAAAAATTCTAATGAATATTTTTTCTTACCTTTTGTCTGTAACAATGGGAGCCTAGAAAATCTGTTTAGGAAAATCACCCAATTTTAGATAGCTCTAGCTGCATGAAGTGAGCCAGATGTTAAATGAGCCCTGGGTATTTCTGATAGAAGACAGAATAAATGTCTTTGTCTCTGAGAATGTCATATCACAGGGTTTTCTGCTTTTCCCCCCTCAAGATATTTCCTTTGAAGAGAGGTATAATTGAATTTAGGCTTCATAGACAAAGAAAACAACAGAGAAAAAGTGCAGTGTCTCTATCTGCCGGACTAGTGCATCATACAGTAAATGCAATCCTGTTATTTTATCCAGACACAACAATTCTCCAGCTGAATTACAGCAGTAAACATTGCTGAAAATTAATAAACCAATAGCAGGCTTCCGATTAAAACCTGGTAAATATTGCTTGCTCTGTCCAGTTTATCACATAGTCACTCTATCAAAAATTACCAGCAGTTACAAAGTCTCCTTGACAAGCTGTGATTTTCTTTTATCTCACATGTTATCCCCATTACCGCATTTTGATTAAGCATGGGATGTACTCCCAGCCTGCACAAATGTATTTCCACATACAATTGGACTAACCTTTCATGGAAGCAAGAAAACCAGACAAAGTTAGCAAATGCTAACCTCATTACAATCAATTGACTGAAAGACTTGGTGGAGGTGGAGTGTTCCTTTGCTCCACTACCAGTGAAATTTGTGCACTGGTTGGTGACTGAACAAACTAGACTCTCCCTATTGCTTTGTTCTTTTCTTTGGATGAGGGACAAGAAGTCAGTCCATCCTGTGACACTGCACTGTCACAGTTGAAACAACAGGCTTATACCTAAATTGGTAGGCTATTTTCTGAACCCTTATTCCTTTTTCCCCTTTGCTATGGCTTCCATCACAAGTTTGAAAGGCACTGAAGATACTATTGAAAACATTGGCTCAAGGAATGGGTTAACATTTATTGTTTTAAGTAGTTCAACCTGTCATTTTCTTTCCATTATTCTGATACCACAGAATGATGCAACTGCAGGCCAAGGAGCAGACTCCAACATCAATGAAATCAAATTCTAGACAGAGAAATACTGTAATGCACTTAAGCATATTCTGAACAAAGATGAGCTGAAGAGATGAGCAGGAGGCGTGAGTAACATGACCTAAATCTATAATGAAAGCCTGCACATCTACAATGATAAAAACTTTCAGTGAGTATGACATGATTTCTAGGGCACTGAATTACATCATCTCTCTGTATTGTCTTTTAGTAAGATTTGATAAGCTTCCATTAAAAGGAAGAAAATTACTGCATCATGTTCCTTCCCAGCAATTACTGATATATAAAGCAACCTGAGAAACAGTCAAAACATTAGGTCAAGAAGGGTATACAGGTAAGTTCTATAATGAAGAACATAAGTGCATGGTTTGAAATCTTGCTTTGTAAGAAAATAGTATAATTAGTTTTGTGTTTCTGTGAATTCTTACACTTTCATCTACTGTTTTTAAAAGAAAATCAGACTCGGTCCCCACTTGTCTCTGTTTACTGGAGGAGTGCACTGAAGCCATGGTTATGGACATCACTAGGAGTCACATAAGATATTACTGGACATAAACTACTCTTTAGTACTATGGTAGTTTGCAACAGATACAGATTATCAAGATGATCATGGGGTTTTGTTTTTGATTTAGTTTTGTTTTATATTGTTTGGTTGGGTTTTTTGTGTGTGTTTTTTTGTTTTATTTTAGTTTTTTTTTTGTTGGGGAGGTGTTTGGGGTTTTTTTTGGTGTGTGGTTTTGGTTTTTATTTGGTGTGTTGTTTTTTTCTCATTCTTGTTAATAGGAGCTGTCTGGTTTTTGTTTCTGATAAGATTGGTGGAGCAGTACAGTTCCTCTGTCCATTATTTGAGACAGAAAATTGCAGCTTTTACAATAGTTTTGCATGATGAGAATAGAAAAATGGATTTTAGTCCTTATTTGCATGAGAAATAACTGCAGGAATTGGGTGTCTTTTCATCAGGCATTTGGTATCAAATTAGAGCCCATCCATCTCCTTCAAGTTTGTGTATTGGTAACACTGATACTTCCACCTTGAGTCAGTTTCTTTAAAGTATTAGTGAATACAGAATGGAGTACATATAGGTAATGAAAAGGGATCTGGGAAACACAATGAATTTTCTTGAGGCTGTGTTGGAATGAACACAAAACATTTACAGAGCTGCAGATAAGCCTGAAGAGTCAGATAAAGCTAGAAACAAACACAGAGAACAAGATTCAATTAACAGTAATTTGGAATAGAAACTAATCTTCAGTTGTTACCATTAAACAAGTCTTGAGTGAATAGCAAGAATCTATTTAGCTTTTCTGAATTATTACCTGCAAAGTCAATAGGTGTTTATTATCCTAGTGAGAGCAGGCTTGTTATCAGTCCCCTTTTTTTAAACTCCTAATGGAGCCAGCTGTTTGTTTAGGATAATGGTGCACTTCACAGCACAAACCAAACCTACATGTTGAGTGAAGTTATACATACCACACGTTCTTTTGTTCAACCAAGAACTGAGTTTGTTTAGAGGCAGTGAGTGATTTCACACACTGCCTCAGAAATGAGAAGTCTGTAGGTGATAAATCAAATCTTTCTCAAACTTTACAACCATAAAGGTAACAGGTTGTGAGGAGATATTTGTGCTTTCTTTTTTAATCTTGGAAAGCAAAAGGGTACACAAGTGAAGCACGGGGATACTGAACACAAAGAGATAAGCTGTTCAGCAAGGAGTTCACTTAATTAGTTGTCATACATCCACTTTTCTTATCATACATACATATTACAGGGGATAAACAAGATAGCTTATCATTACCCTCTCACCAGCTTTCTAACATGATACACTAAGAACTCCAGAGAGCCCATTAAAGAATAGGCTAAAATGTTAACACTTCATCTAAAGACAGAAACTTAGGAGTTCCCTTACTCTCCATGGCTTCAGCATGCTCCTCTAGTAAAGTGGGCATGAACTGAGATTTGACATTATTTTCTTTATTCATCTTTATAGATGAAAGTAGCTCATTCATAAAAAAAGCAATTCCAAAGTTAAAGCAGGCATGTATGTTATTGCTCCTATATGATTGAGAAGCTTTGGTTTTTGGGAGTGATGGAAAAGAAAATATTGTTTTTCCAGTGATGCTATCTTTTTTTTTGATGAGTAGTTGAAGTATTCAGAATGAATGTTATGGGTATAGTTTAAACTTTTTCTCTCTTCCCCCTGGATGATATGCTAATCTCAGGAAAAAAAAAAAAAGTTAATATGAATACTCTTTCTCATAAGACTTTGGAAACTTCTAGGTCACAGAAGGAACTAACACCTGGAGAGACAAGAAATCACTGCATGTTAGGATTCTCATGGCAGGAGAAGAAAGGCTGAGTTCAGGTTCCATCTCTAAATCTCTTTTTGTATATTACATGATTCAGCCAGCAGAGGCAGTGATCTAAGTGGGAGTCAGTGGTGTTAGTTAATTCCTTATTGCAAGTTATGGACAGGTTCAGATCCCACCTAAACTAAAGCAAGTCTTGAGCAGAGCTTGAAACACTCCTTTGTTTCTATCCCAGGTGATTATATAGAATTTTTAATTCAACACTCTTTTAAGTAAATGGAATTGTTTATGTATATTCGTTGGCAAGCTCACACTGTTAATTATATTCCTGTAAAAAAAAGAGTAAGGCAGCCAAGATAAATAGCAGAGTTTAAATGAAAAAGAAAAATACATAAACAAACTTGAGTTCTACAACTGTCATATCTATGTTATTTAATTTTGTTAAGTAACAAAACAAATTCAAACCAAGCAAAAGAATCATTGCAGCAACAGAATATATTCCAAAACATCACTTCTAATTAGGGTAAAGGAAGTTTTATCTAAAGCATGATAATTTTATCACAACCACCTCTATCCAAGTGAATAAACAACAGCACACACCAGCCTCCAAATACATTAAAAAGATGTAAATTCACTTCTGTTTCATTTATCTAAAGCAAAGTACCCAGCATAATGAAATGCTTGTGTAGTACCTTCTTCAAATTTACATTTTGAGCAGATTAAAACATTCGGCATTGTTTGTCTTACATTCATCAGAAGTCAGTTCAAACTGTAAGAATAGCTAAATAGGTCCTCACTGTCTGTTAGAAAATTTTGGAACAGTTTAATAAAATAAGTTTGTGTGAATGTATTTAATGATGAGAGGATAAGCTTCATGTCTTCTAACAATTTTGATCTCTTGAATCCTCCAATAGGTAAATGGAGAGGTGAGGTAACTTAAAACTTACCCTGAATGAGATATCTAGCACAGGAACACGTTTCTTAGAGCTGACCTGAAGATTACCGAAATATCTTCATGTTATTCTATGAATAACAGTTGCTGTTGATCCTTTTTAACTAGTTAGGTTCATCACTAATACATTTGGCTTCATTTCTGATTCACCAGTCTTACTGGCACACAGCCTATGAAAATCATAAAGGAAAACTGCTGTTTCATGTACTTACAGTCAAACAGTTCAACAGATCACAAGTATCACCTTCCTCATATCTGGGTAACTACAGGCCGGTCAGCCTCACCTCCATCCATGGAAAGGTGATGGAACAGCCTGTCCTTGCTGCCATCTCTAAGCATCTTCACTCTATTTGTTGTCCATGTGCAGATCTACTGTCTGGCATACAAACAGATCCATCTGGCTTCACAGCAATCCTACCATGTACTGATGCTTCCTACTTCCCAGCCTGAGATCAAAGATGTGAGCACAGGGTGTCCTATTTTAACAGGTCTTTGAACTTCTTGACAGGTTTTAATACAACAGAGTATCATTTTTAAAAACATCTGCATGCACAGTACTGTACTTGGGATGCATTTTCACAAATATCTTATCATCCAATTCTCAAAGTGAAAGCAAATTCTTGGGGTTACTACATGAAATTTTCTACCATTAAAGAAATATCTCCACTTGGTGCTTTCATTTTGTGATAGAAACTAGTTAAAAAAAAAAAAGTGCTGATCATCTTTTGTCAATGAAAACTGCATTTCTAACAGCAGTCACTTCAGCATTATAATATTTTTATTCCAATAAATGAAACTCAAACATTCATGGAAAACTCTCAAAGTATGATTTTTCATGAGGCTAGAGGAATGATGAAACTTCAATTTCATTCTAACTGTACTATCTGACTTCACCATCAGTCATCACATCTATTTAGCAATGTTTTTCCAAGACCTCATTCATTGCAAGGGAAAACTAAGCTGCACACCTTAAACATAAAAAAGACATTTCTCTGTTGCCTTTCCACAATAAAATGCATTCACAAATCACCCAGATTGCTGGCTATAGCATGACAACTCATATTAGAATTCACGATATGAAAAAGAGACTGCTTTGGAAATATGTTCTATCAAAACCCTGCTTTCTGAAGTGTCTGTAACATCTACAGGGATTTCACTTCACGTTTAATGACTACATCTTTTGGTATCAAACACCTTGTTTTGCACAGGTGTCTCTAAACTCCATATGCAGATTAATTTTTATCTCATGCCATTATTAAAGTACTGGCTAAAAATTGTGAGGGGGATCAAAATAAGAAAAACAAAATAAAGAAGAAAATTGACTATGCAGCAACTATTTTTTGGAGACAGTCTGTAGATGTGGGTTCTTCAGATAAATCAATATTGCAAGGACTTCTAGAGAAAATAGCTGCTGATCATTTGGTGTCATTCTGCTCCTATGTCTTAAAGAACTATTGGCAAAAAAATTTCAGGTACTCCTCAATGTCAAAGCCATGGCATATATATATATACTAGGAATGATCTCTGTGCCAAGTATTTTGCCTGATGTCAACACACTAAAGAAGTTTTTCTCCTAGCTTTGATGTAAATACAAAATTTCTTGCCCAAAATCAAACTGTGTGTATTCACTGCATATTTTAACAGATTGTCAAAAACCTTGAAAAATATCTTAAAAAACCTCTTGTTTTAAAAAGGAAAATCACTCTAAAACTTAACATCTTATAATATTAACTACTTTTAAAAATATATGTGTTGAAGTCTGCTTTTGAAAGTGTTAAGACGTGTACCTTTTTTTTTTTTCAGA
The DNA here is from genome assembly GCA_024611195.1 of Ceyx melanurus. Taxonomy (NCBI): domain Eukaryota; kingdom Metazoa; phylum Chordata; class Aves; order Coraciiformes; family Alcedinidae; genus Ceyx; species Ceyx melanurus. Next base: position 52,003 of record JANHGL010001730.1, read on the forward strand.
AACAGGAATCTATGGAAAGCACCAGGATTTCCACCCTTGACCTTATGAAAATCTGCTTAAACAATGAAGATGGCAGCTAATGAGCTGATCACTAGCCAGAAAGCAAAGATGTAGAAAAATACTTTGAAATTTATGTTCTTCCAACAACTTTGCCTTTGATTGTACATATCCACAGACACATTTGAGTGTATTTATCAGACAAGTGGAGAATAAACAGACTTGCAATATTTCTTTAAAAGAATGTACATGGACATGTGTGGAGCAGTGCCATAAACATATATTTTATAATCCTCCCCTCTGAAAATAATTATTCACAGACAATTCCATATTTATAAGAAACCTCATAATTTCTTTTGTCTCTCATTTCTTACTTTAAGAACTTGGCTGACTTTATGGGAAGTTACTTTCTCTGTCTTTCTGAGACAATCATATCTGTAGGTCACATCTTCTCTGGACTATGTAGCCTGCTGTCTGGTTTATCCATACAGATTCAGCAGTGTGTCACAAAAATACAAACAGTTGTATAGAACAAAATAAAGAAATCCTCTGTGCATTTGCCTGTACTTTATAACTGAAAATACCTATCTACAAATCAGGAGCAACACCTTTATTAACTCAGAGTCTGGAGTTCATTCTGCTCCTGCACGTGGCACAAAATGCTCAATCACTGCTCCTGTAGCACCATGACTTTACTGGTGTTTTGTCCCAAGCCCTGACTAGTAGCACTATTGGCCTTGTTTCTTCTTCCCTATCACTCCTGCAACTTTGAGAACTTTTTCTCCTTCACCCTGATGACATGGAGACCCTCATTTTCTGTCTGTTAGAAGGTCTTTAGTTGTGTCCTATCAAACTGTTCTACAAGCTGTTCATGGGCTGTGGTCATCTGAGGCAGATTGCCAGGGTGTTTCTTTCAGAATTAAAATGCATATATTTTCATGCAAACAGTTGGGTCAGAAATAACCATCAAGTTTATTTCTTAGTGTGTTTTCTTACTTTTAATCAAATATGTATGGACTTCAGCCACTTTTCTCCACCATTGCTAATATAAGGTGTTGGTTTTTTTTTTCTCAAAAAATAAAACCCAGCTGTTCTAAAACATTAGATTTTATTATGCATGAACAGCATGAACTCAGTGAAACTTCTTAAGCAAAGAATCACAAAACTGGGAATATATAACCGGAGCATTAATAATTGTTTCCTTAGTATTTGCATATTTTCCCCAAAGCAGTGTTCTATATTTATTTCTTCTAAATTCAAATTTTAAAATGTTCATGAATATTTATATACTTTTTCTATCTATTGTCACAATTTATTTGAGTTATTTTTTTTCTACCAACAGATAACTTGGCTTTTGATTTTAGAGTATAATACTATGTAAAAGCAAGCTAGAACATCTAGGCAATACACTATGGTATCATAAAAGGAAAACTCATGGAAATAAATGGAAAAAAAACCTCATAGAATGCTGTAAGGAAGTAACATGGAAAGATCAATAATTTTTGAATGGTTTTAATTTCAGATTTGTCCTTCTGCTTGACAAAAATAGTGCACACTTGAGAAACTGAGAGTTCTCCCATGTATGGAAAGCACAAGTAATCTACTATGAGCTATTGACAGATTCTATTTTGTGAGACCATTTGAAGGGTGTGGAAAGAAAAGCATGTGAGTATTGAGTGTTCATCTGATGGGGCAAATTACACTGTCCTCAAAATCTCCTACACTATCATGTAAACGTGCCATACTTTTCCAGTCATTTATTTAAAAGAATAAAACTATGCTAAAAGGAGACAGAAATAAGAAAGGAGAGCTAGAGATCTGGCCAACTCCTTTCCTTTTGAAAGTTACAAAGAGGCTTTGTGTGCTTTCATAGCTCTGACATCACCCTTTCACCACGCTCTGCAAGCCCATGTCCCATCATAAACTCAAGGATATTTTCCTTGTTTTTAAAGTAATACCTCATTTATGTGAATCACATGTAACAATGAAGCCAAGATGAAAAAGTCTTGGTTCTCCTGAGTCTTCAGTCCTGTAATATGAGATCAGACTGATTTTAGGCTTGAAATAAAGAGTCAAAAACTTACGACAGCTACTGCTAAGATAAGCAAGGAGTTCCCTAAAACTACATCTAAGGAGTCAGCAACGAACCGTGCCAGTTCTCCCCACAACTATGTATTAAGGAAATATCTCCTGAAGGTAGAGCATAAAGGTATTGGTAAGGAGCAGAGGACACAGTATTTAGCTTTGTTTAGGATATGAGCTTCCTCTAGTTTCTGGAGTTTCTAGATTTTGTAAACCTGTGTGTATCTCCATGACATACCCTGGTGTAGTTTCTCAAATGTAATAAATAAATAGGAAAATGCAAGGTATAAACCAAGGAGACTGCATGATAACAAAGTTAGATGGTACACACTTTTATATTTATCTAAAATTATTATGAGGTAAACCAATTGTTCTTACAATGAGTCATGTCCCTTTGGCAGAAGACAAATAAGAAAGAGAAGATATTCAATCCAAGTAAAGGGAGAAAAATATAAGCTGCTAGAAAACCTTGTATTTCCCTCTCCCATCCCCCCTGCTTGTCTTTATGTTTCTCCCTCCTTCCACACCTTTTCCCTGGGGAAATGAACTCTCTTCTCAGTCAGCCACATGAAGTGTAACACTGACTTTGAGATAAGAGGAATAGGAAAACAGGAAAATGGAAAGCGAAGACATGAAGGAAACAAGGGCTGTGATTTGGGGTGAAGCACTGATTGACTTCTACAGTTCCTTATTTCTATCTATAATTAACTAAGGTGACTAGTTCAAACATAGGCCAATACAACACAGATGCCTGTGCTTATACAAGTGAATCCTTTCATGGCAAGCTACAGTTCTTAAATGTCAACAAAACACAGCATTTAAAAAAGGAAAAAAAAAAAAAAAGTAGTTTACTGACATTTACTGCCTTAAAAACCCCCCAAAACACAACAAAAAACCCCAAACAAAAACAATAACCTTTCCATCCTTTTTAATTATGAGAAATATCATTTTCAAGTAGCAGATATAACACATTACATAAATCTTGTCTATGCTGTTTGACTGGACAGTCTTACTGACAGTTGAGCAGGTTTTGGTTGGTTGGTGAATGAAAAGATGAAGAAAAATGTTTGGATAAGAGCCTGAGTACTTCTAGAAGGAGCCTGAATAGTCAAACATCATATCTGATCATCACATTTCCTATTCAGAAACTACTAAGTTAAAAAAAAATTAAAATAAAAAATCTGTCATATAACTCAGGCATTAGAAGTGACTTTAGCTGTATTTCTCCTTTGTTCTGCTTCAAATTCCTGTTAGAAAATTACTAAGTTATCTAACAGTAGATCAATTCCATCTCATTCCAGCTGCTATCTGTATCAATAAGAGAATCCACCAAAATAATGAATAATAATGATCTTTAAAATAACAATCAGCTACAACCTCAGAACCTGAAGCACCACATTTTCATTTGATTTGTTGTAGTGTTTGCTCCAAAAAAAAAAATATTCAGAGCTCTCAACTATATCAGAAAATAGAAGAGGTGAAATCGTGTCTTGAGCACTAGCCTCAGCCATGTATGTCAGTTAGTTCTCAATTAGCGGGTCACCTAGCTTGATTTTGGTTTGTTCCAATTAACATTTTTCCGGACAATCCCAAACATGATTTAGGAATTTTAGAGTGAGACAGGCTGTGTTTCCAGTAAGCAGTATGGATGATGCTGTATCATATTTGTCATCATCCCAGTTGTCTTTTCACCTCCTGTGTATGTTTCTTTAGATAAGTGACTTGTTGAAATTAAAGACGGTTTTTGTTTTTTATTTTCCTGAGACAATGTTCAAAAAGAATGGATATTTTAGCTGAAGGTGAAGCTTAGGAAGTTCTAAGACATATTTTGTGAGGTTATAGCTCTGGATACTTGCATCCAAGTGACACCTAGCAGCTAGTTTTTAAGTTTAAGTTACTTATTTTATCTATGATTGTCATCCCGCTTACTTAAATAATGACATTCATTTCATTTGTTGATCTTGTCTTAGACTCTCCCTGTTTAATTTTCAGGTCTCCTACACAGATGGTTAATGTCCTGTTTTCCAAGCTGCTGACATCTGGATTTGTCTGATCAGCTGCCTGACAAATTTTTAATTTTTAATATGTGCAGATTTAACTGGTCATCCTGATTAAGAAAATTTCATTTTGTTTAATAAACAAGCTAATTTGTCTGTGTTGCTTCATTACACCAATATAATCATTCTTTTAAATCAAGTATCACTAAGATAGATGATTTATATATATTTTATATATATATTAGCTTTTGTACTGTATGTATTTTTTTTAAGAAGAAATATATTACTCCTTTATCCAACTCAAATTGCTGGGAAATAGCTGCCTTGCATATAGTATTAAAGCATTAAAAAATAAAAAAATCCCTATGACTTCTTATTGCTTGACTGATCACATGGAAAGCATAGCAGAAGGCTCAGTGTTTCATCATGATCAAAGAGTAAACACTTGGGCATATAGGCCAATCAGGCTAAAAAAGTAAATATTTGAGGGCAATAAAAGTGCCTTTTATGCAGGTGCAACAAATAATAATAATGAGGTGAATAAAATAAATTACTTGATGATAGCTGCTAAACGTTTAGAAATACACATAGCTATCTAGTGTATAAAAAGGGTCATATTCACAATGAATAGGAGGACAATATGCAACACAACACTTAAACTAGATGAAGCGGTGTTATTACCCAGTTCCTGCCTTTAAGACGTGGGGGCACTTAATGGCTTTCAGCTTAGAGAATCATGGTATGTATTAATGGGCTCTAGTCACCTTTTGGAGAGAATGTACCATTTCTCACGAGGACAAGTATTCAATGTGCACGGAAAATAGTGAAGACAGTATATATCATCATAAAAGGAATCTTAAATGTTAGCAATTTGTTTTCTGAAGTAATAATGCCATTATTTTTTTTCTGAAGTAATAGGGAGTCTTTTGGTGTTCTACAAGCTGAGTCTCTCATTCCTATTATAGATAACAACATAAATTTAGATATACAATTTAAAGCCATATTTAAACTTCTGACTTTTTATTTAACTCTTCAAATCTTTTTATCCTGAACATTTCATATAATGGCTACATTTTGTTCCCTGACAAAGCCCCCAATTCTAGCAAATCAATAGTTGATGCTCCACAGAGGAGCTTTCCAGACATGGCTTTTAAGAGTTACAAAGGAGGGTAGGAATGTCAAGGCCCTCTTCGGTCAAATCCATTCTGCTGTTTCATGCACATTTTTAAACACTGTACAGAATCACAGTTTATAATTATTAATAGTGTGCCTTGCAACACTTCATAACTCCTCTACGTTTCACTGAATGTAGGTCTCAAAATTGTACTCAAGCAATTTGGGATTTTTGCTCACATGACATAGATGTGTGTTTGATTTTCCAGGGCTCCCATCCAGATATTAATAGATCCTGACACCATTTCCATTTCTAGAAAGGTCTTATCATGTGGCCCCTCTCCAGACAACAGAAATACTCTAGAAACTGGAAAACACAAGCTCAGATGATGTCATTATCACGAGACTCAGGCAAGACTCAGTAGTGGCTTCCTTCAGTGTATATTGAATGGAGCTGTAAGCACAGGGGCATTTTGGGGTTGTAAACATGAAGCTAGGGGTCTAACATGAAGGTCAGATGCCAAACCCTGCTGTAATACTTCTGCATTTGGAGCCCTAGATATCGATTCCAGTCTGAAACTCCTCAAAGAAATTAGCCTAGTACTGTAGACCATGGAAGTGTCATTCTTACCCATGTCTTTCAAAATTAGGGGTAAGGTCATTTCATATATCTATTTACTTTATTTCCCAAATCCAATAACTTAGTGTGAAGGGCTTCAAAGCACAAGATAAATGTGTCTGGGCCTCAGAACTAATCATGTCAACTGGAAAATAACTGTAACTGCATCATTACCACTTAATGTGTTGGGTAACTCTGAATGTACCTGAAAGATAATAAAGAGGTGTCAGCATTATTCATATATTTTAATTGCTTCCATTAGCATTCCTTTTTTTTTTTTTCCTGAGGGCAAAATAGTATCACTTCATTGATTATACAGTGGATGCAGGAGAAATAATAGTACAAAATCAAATATACTTTTAACCACCCGTTGCCATCTTATAGCTATAAGCAAAAGCATAACTTGGCAATAAAACCTATTTACTGTTAAAATTAAAATTGCTTTTAACTGTTTTATAGCATGCAAACAATTAAAATAATTATATTGGGCAGCAGCTGTTCTTTCACACTTGTGGAAAAGGAAAGAGGTGGAAACTACTGTAGGAAAATTTAAACTCATTTAAATTCTTCCTCCAACGGGTGGGACAGGAATGACAAGAAACAGGTAGGTTTTCTGTGATAGGCAGTTATAATGGAGCTAGGGATAATAAAGTAATAGGTAGTTGGACTCGATGACCCACCCTTATGGGTCCCTCCCAATTCAAGGTAGTCTATGATTCTCTGAAATAATTTAATCAGTTTTGTAATGTATATATTTTATTCCAGACATATAAGTCTCATGGTACCACCAAGAAGATGACTCCTGTAATTATTTTTTTTTTATATAAAATGACCTGTAGATTCTCAGATGTGATGGTACCATGCAACCAAGATCCTACATCTTGAGTCTAACTCCTCATTTTCTTAATCATCTTGTGGTATTACTATTCTTAAAACCTAAAGCAGGTTTCTAAGAACTCCAGCATTGGGCATGGTATCAGACCAAAGCCCCATTTCCTCAACTATCTTGTCTTCCAGAGGCCACAAGAAAACTCCCAGAGGAGAAGGATAAATATTAACAATGAATGACAATCATGCTGCTGTAACAAAAACAGAGGTGGCACTGGCTGGTTCAAGTAGCCTTTCCAACTGAAAGATGATTGTGAATATTTATCCAAAGTGAGATAATTCGGGCTAAGTAGAAGGAGCAGGGTACTGGGTAAATGAAATGTGACAGCTGTATACTTCTCAGAGAAATGCCAAATGATTTTGCCTGCTACTTGAAAATGCACAAGTTTATGAACACATGACAAATACCTTTAGATTGACAGTATAATTTTGGATCCTTCCAGACCAATATTTTTTGTGTGTGTTTTTGATTTTATAAATGCATGAGATGAAGTCAAATAGATGAAGGATACTGGTTGTACCTAAGTTGAGACCTTAATCCATTTAAAGAACCATTTGATATAACTTTAATTGTTTCCACAAGCAGACCTGATGAAAGCTGATGGCTGAAGTTCACTCTTTCAGCTCTGGTAAAGAATCTCCAGAGTTTTTTATTAGGAGATGGCATTAATGTCCTCTTACAAAGTTACAGAAAGTTGATACTTAGGTTTTCTATATTCTTCCTCCCAACATATTCTGGAGAGGCTTTAGACACTATGTCACTGCAGCAGGGTATTGCATTCACCCTGGCTCTTAGCACTATTATTGTCACAAGTCCCCTGTTGCTATGGAAGCCCTCCAGCTTTATGCACAATGAAGGGAGAAACTCCTATTGCAGTGTATGATGGGAACAGGCTGAGAGGGTTGCTCCAAGGCATAATCCCATGAAAGCTGCAAGTGACTCAAAGCTGTAGCAAATAACCAATTTCTTTTATCAGTCAACTATCCTTTAGACAATGCTTCAGATACTGCCCCGGGAAACTTGACAAAAGCAATCTCATTATGAAGGTACAGTTTGATTGGTTTACTGATGCAGCATGTACTTACACTAAGATTGATTCATGTCTTGTGCTCTTTGGTTTTAATGATTATCCATAGTAAGAAAGACTGAAATTCAGGATCACTTTGAATCCGAGGCTGAGTAAAATAAGCTTTTTCTTACAGTCAAGGCTTACCCCCAAGCCTTTGTCCTGATTAGAGCTAAAGCAACATTAATTCTGTTCAGTGATTTTACTTTTCAGCTCAGTCTCTTCTAACTAATGGCACTTTCTGAAGTTAACAACAGATTTTCACAGCCAGTGTCTGCTTCTAGCTGTGGTAATGCTCAGTGCTCAGTTAGTACCAAGGACTGGTGTTTGAAGGAAGTCTCTGGCTTATACTTGTTCCTGTGTAGACCAATACCACTGCTCAATTGTGTGAACCACTTTGGGGTACAGAAAGTAAAAGACTGAACCTGCAAGGAGGAGCAGATAGGACAAGGTGACCCCAAACTGACCAATAAGGGATTCCAGCCCCTGCACATCATAGTTAGTATAAAGCTGAGGGATCAGGAGTGTCAAGGCTCTTCGTCAATGGCCAGCATCTCAGGAGGACTCTGTCCTTTCTGCCTTCAATCCTGAGCCATGTGTTCCTTGTTACGTTTTAGGATCATGACAGCCCCTTATACCTATAACAGATTCTCTCCGTTAACACCTCTCCCTCCTCAATGGGGAAAAGAAAGGGAGTAAGGGAGAGAGACTCAGCAATTAGAAAAGGCAGCTAGAACATATTTAATGGAAAATAAAATAATAATAACAATAAATAATAATAAAAATGTATTGGCATCCCTCAAGAGTCTGTACAGAGTCCAATATTACTTAATATATTAATCAATGACCTGGACGAGGGGATAGAGTGCACCATCAGCAAGTTTGCTGATGACACCAAAGTGGGAGGAGTGGCTGACACAGCAGCAGGCTGTGCTGCCATCCAGAGAGACCTGGACAGACTGGAGATCTGAGCAGGGAGAAATTTAATGCAATTTAATAAGAGCAAGTGTAAGCGCTGCATCTGGGGGAAGAACAACTCCATGTATCAGTACAGGCTGGGGGCTGATGTACGAGAGAGCAGCTCTGGAGAAAGAGACCTGGGAGTCCTGGTGGACAGGGGAATGGCCATGAGCCCACAATGCACCCTTGCATTGGCCAAGAAGGCCAACGGCATCCTGGGATGCATTAGGAAGAGTGTGTCCAGCAGATCAAGGGATGTTCTCCTCCCCCTCTACTCTGCCTTGGTGAGGCCCCAACTGGAATACTGTGTCCAGTTTTGGGCACCCCAGTTCAAGAAAGACAGATTTACTGGAGAGAGTCCAATGCAGGGTGACCAAAATGTTGAAGGGAGTGGAGCATCGCCCTTCTGAGGAGAGGCTGAAAGAGCTGGGGCTCTTTAGCCTGGAAAAGAGGAGACTGAGGGGGGACCTCATTAATGTCTATTTGATGGTCAAGGAGAACTTGATCTGAGCTGAGCAAAAGCTGACAAAGCAGTCCAAGAGGGCAGAAAGCCCATCAAGAGAAGAGATCTCCCAGATACTTCAGCTTAATACTGAATATGACATATATGGGATGGAATCCCTTGTTGATCAGACCTGTCCTGTCTGCTACCTTTCACTTTCTGCATCCCTCAGAGTGGTGCACAAGATCCATCAATGGCCTTGGCCTGTAACACAATTCTAGGTAGTAACATGGGGTGTTATTACTGCTGGGAGCAGACACTGCCTGTGAAAACATGCTGCTAACTTCAGAAAGTACAGTCAGTTAGAGGAACTGAGCTGAAAAGTAAAATCACTGAACAGAATTTGTTCTTTTCACACTCAAACAAGAACAACCTGAATCCAGTTCCAGAATTTGGCTCCTGAATCCAGTTTCTGTCCACCACTGAGCCCATTCTGGGCCTCCCACAGTCCCTGGTTCATGGTATTAGTGATGACAGTGATGTAATCTCCATCAGGGGGACTGGTTTAATATTGGCTTTATATATAAATTATGTTATTGCTTTATATATATATTATGTTATATATATATAGTCATTGTTACTATTTTCATTAAAGCTGTTTATTTGTATTTGTCTAGTGGTCAGCCCTGCCCTAACCCCTGACAGCATTTTTTGCAGTAACATGTCCACTCAAGTCTGGCCTTGGTCTAGACCCTTAATGAATACAAGCAAATTAATTTATCTTTGGGGTTTAACTTTTTTTTTTTTTTAATTAGTTTCTACAATTTAGAGGGATTTTTCCTACACTGTAGGATGAAAGAGTTTGAATTCTATAAAATAAAGATATGACCATAACACTGAAGAATCCATTACCGAACACTAATTTTTTCGTTTTGTTACCATATTCAAGTAATTCCCAACTTTTTTGCTAAACTGAACAAATATATACTCAAATTATTGTATTCCATTTTTATTATGATGACAATAATGAAGAAGTATAAATAATCTTCCTTATATTTGCACTGAATATTACATTTTCATAAGATTAAAGATTCAGTCATACATCCTATTTTGTATAAATCTATTTTATGAATTGTTGTACTTACCAGCAGGGAACCTCACTTGTGGAGACCATATGCTGCAGTTGTTTGTTGTTGGTTTGGCATAAGATAATCAGAAAAAGACTACAGATATCTTGCACTTCGTTCAGAGACACTATGAGAAGTGACACAAACATTTTCTGACTACAAGCTATATAACTTGTCTAATCTGATAACCTATGAAGATATCAGTAGATGGTTAGATGAGGGTAGTGCAGTGGATGTGATATACCTTGACTTCAGCTAGGCTTTTGATACTGTCTCCCATGGGAACCTCACAGCCAAGCTGGAGAAGTGTGGGTTTAATTATGGCGTAATAAGGTGGATTGGGAAGTGGCTGAAGAACAGATCTCAGAGAGTTGTGGTCAGTGGAGCAGAGTCTGGCTGGAGGTCTGTAACTAGTGGAGTCCCCCAA
>JANHGL010001730.1:94634-111961 GCA_024611195.1 Ceyx melanurus
CTAAAAATTTTAAGAATGATTAATAAATTATTAATCTCGTATCAGATCATAACGTATTCCCTTGGTGCCTTTGATTCATAAAAGGGATTACAAAAACAGATTACAAAACAATTGGCCAAGGACTTGAGAGTCTGCAGGCAGGCAATTCTTGGTTCTGTTATAGGCCTTTATATTATATTTACTTGTGTTACATAAACAGTTATTTTGCCTTCCCATAAGATTTTAGACACTACAGAGTTCTCTCCCCCCTCCTCAAAAAAAAAGTCTGATTAAAAAAATTTCAATTGTATATTTCTTAAAAATCCGGACAATATTGCAGTTCATTAAGCTAAAGTTTAATAATGTATTTGACATTGTTCGTTTCTTTTTTACTTTTGTAAGATTTTTCTTCTATATTACTCCTTTAAATCTTGACCATTTTTGGAAGTACTAAATGGGACATTTGAACATCTTCAGAATACTCTTTTTTTTCAAAAGAGAATGAAAAGGGTATTTTGAATTAAATGTAACACATCTTCCTCAGATCAGTGGATAGCAACAAACTGCATGGAATGTAAATGTTTTGGCTGCATTGAGGCATTTGTGAAATCTTTTCATAGACTGTCATGAATATTCATGTTAGTTAAAATTTCTCTTTCTTTGATTTTTTGGAAAAAGAAGAGCTTGTTACTATGAAATCTTGCATTTAAATTACTTTTTTCCTTCTTTTATCCTTCCTCAATGCGTTCAATGTCACTCCTACTAGACAGTGTGGTGTGTGGGCATTTGTTGTCTATAGAGTAAATGCCAACCTCTCTTTAACATGGTCAGCTTTTTTTTTGCTTAAACCCTTCCTTCATCTGCTCTAATAACAGTTACTGCACAAGTCTGGACTGCCAGAGAACACCAGTTTCATGTTGCATCCTCTGCTTCATTGTTTCATTTTCCTGTCATCCATTAAACTGAACTAACTTTTATTTACATGTTCCAAGTTTCCTCACTTCTGATATTTTGTGAAATAAAATTATTGCATAAGGGATATAATACTATCTACCGTGTTTAACAGCAGCCTAAAAAATGTCAGGAAATTGCATGTGAATTTCCATTAGAATAGTTGGGGGGGGGGGAAATCAAGAAAGATCTTTGCATTACATGAGCTATTCAATTACGTTGTTCATTGACTTTAAATGGATTACTGCCATGATGTGGTAAATAGAAACTGCATAAAGTATTTATATTTTATTTAAATGTCAGTTACTTAATTTACTTTCTCATTATACATTAAAGTAATGATCATCCTGTTTATTGGTGTTAAATATTTCATGGGCTTCACAACACTGTATAACTTACAATAAATGAATAGAGGTCATTACATTACCCATTGTATAAGATAGTATCAGCAGCAATACACATGGAGAGAATGTAGGTGAAAAATCATCATGAAAAAAAAGAGTACTGGATAGTATAATCTCTTCAAGGAATCACTGTGTTACATCTCAGTTGTCCAATAAAAAGCAAAATCAAAACAAAAACAAAATAAAAATAAAAGAAAAAAGTGCTAAAATAAACCAGGAATTGCAACATAATTATTTTGACCTATATTTATATAACTTGCATTATGAAGATATCCTAAAACAATTTACAAATGGAATTTCAACCTATATGCAGAATAAAGAAACCATTACAAACACTTTCAAAGTACAGATAACTGTGTGATGAAATGTGATTGCTGTTTAAACAGAAGAGACCAATATTGCACCTCAGTTAAGGATCTATAAGATCTAGCACATTGATCTATTAGGTAATTTCTCAAAGAAATATAATTGTAAAGTTAAAAATCTAGGTAAAATGTATACTGAGGTTGAAAAGAGACAGTGAGTAAGGAGAGCTAATATAACTGATACAGGAACAAATAAATTCAAGACAAAATTTGCTCAGACTTTTATGAAATTCCTGCTTTCAGGCAAAAAACAACAACAAAAAGATATATATTTACACAACATATTTTCAACACAGTACTGAATTATTTTCCAATAAGTTATTTCAACTACTTCAAGACAGAAAAAGACTTAACAGCCCCTCCCCCCAATAAAGGACAAGAAAAAAAACCCCAAACAACAACAAAAATCCCCAAAACCTTTTTAAAAAATTATGTTAATTGTTTTCTTGAAAATCTACTCTAAATCAAAACCTGTGCCTAGACACTAACATCAGATATGACCCTGCTCTATGAATTCCTCTCGTGTCAAAACCAACTTTGGAATACTCTTGTGAAGCACTTGCTGAAGTAGTAATAATCTATAACTTTGCTGTAACAGTAGATTTTGCATGCAACTGATAGTCTTAGTGATATGTAATACTATCTAAATAGAGAATATCTATGTCTCTAAGACTAGTTTTGAATGGATTAACTGTAAATAGATATTTTCAGATCATGAATTAGGAAAATATATTCAACTACATACACTGATATCCTGGAATACTTTGCTTTGCCTGAGTATAGAACTTGCCAAAACATTATGAGCATTTAAACTGAAAGGGATCTCATAGGTCAATGACTTCCTTTTCTAATTGCTGCATGATTTTGCAGTATAGGCCTTTTTTGTAAGCTCATCTCAAGCCTGTTTTTAAAATTGATGTCTTCCTAGGTGATCAGTTTTGGATTTCTTTGCCTCCAGCATTTTAGTCACTCACACAGGGAAGCTCCAATTATGGAGAAACAGGAATCAATTAAATTTCAAACACTGTGGTTTCAATGACTGTGAAAGTTTGTGATGACATTCAAATATGGACTACTGTTTATTGGCTTTCCCTGATATAAACTATTTTCAATGACAAGAGTGAAAACAAATAAAAAGCTCTATGTCTAATGACAAGTCTGTTTGCCTCTTGGAAAGGAGGAGGATAATAAAGTTGTAGGGTGAGTGAATATCAGACAATGAAGCAATACACCGTATAGAGACTGTTTTTAGCCAGCTCTGCAATCAAAATGTGTACCTAACTCTGCATAAATTTGTTTGTATCCATGGTAAGTCATAGCTTCTTGAAATAAAAGATAAATTCTAATATATAACATTCTGTGGTAAACATTTTCTCCATGGAAAAATGTCATACGTGTAGCTGGTGTTTGTTAATGTAAGCAGGAATTTGTGTAGGCCTGTGTGGGCTACTTAGTGTGGATTATGGTGTGCAGAGTGCAACTTAATTTGTACTCTAGGTCTTTTTCTGTACCATCTAGCTTGAAAGTTTTTTAGTCATGGTCACCCTTAATTCAAATCTACTGAATGACAAGGAAAAATGGGAAACATATCTTCAGTGGACCTTTTGCATTCTCCCCCACCCCATATATTTCTGCAAATTACTATTTTTCTTAATGTTTAAAATAATTTAACAGAAAACAAAAACAACCAAAAGAAACAAAACCAAACCCAAATCACACACACAGACACACACACACAGACAAACATAAACAAAACCTCCCAAACAAAAAAAGCAAACTAACAAAAACACACAGATAATAAGTGCGGATTTATTTGTTACCATTTTGAGAGCAGAGCTCAGGGTTCAATCCCAAGCATTTCTCTTGGCCTCTTGCAAGAGTGTGCCAATATTTTACTGGGATTCTTCTGGACAAAGACTATTGTGTAAGCACATGGTTTTAGCTGTCTTCTGTAGGAGATTAAATGAATCATACTTTAGATTATAAAGGGAGACTGGATTACTGTCCTGGGGTGTAGATGTGCTGCTGTCACAGGAGTTGGCCATCTGTGAATTTACTCGATTTCACATACATATTTCATTTCACACACCGTGGTCTCTGTGTTGCTGCACAACCAGGGAAGCACAGCCAGCTCATTTCTGATTATTTGGAACACGAGTTTCATGGGCTACTCAATCTGTATTTGCTGCACAGAATTTGTCCCTTGTCTGTGAAACAGGGACAATCTCATATCTTTAGGCAGCAGTTATTTTCCCATGTGCCAAGGTCACTTGATACTATTTTAATTATTAACTACAGATTACACGACACAAATAAATTAAATACCATATAGTGTAACAGATATTTCTAACTCTTAATGTTACAGCACTATCCTGTCACTTAAAGCAGATTTTTTATTTTTTATTCCAGGCACTGATGTCTTAATCTGTATTCTAGGTATCTTCACCTCAATAAATAAAACTAATAGATTTTACCAGATTTCATCTCCTACTAACTCAATTTCTTACACTGTTTAAGACAGATCTTCACCATAGAAAAGTCTCACAGGCACTTTATCTTTCTTAGAAATTCTGTGGCAAGTAAATTTTGTTTGGCTAGAGATTAGCTGCTTGAAAATGGTGATAATTTCACACAAGAAAACT
The DNA here is from genome assembly GCA_024611195.1 of Ceyx melanurus. Classification (NCBI taxonomy): domain Eukaryota; kingdom Metazoa; phylum Chordata; class Aves; order Coraciiformes; family Alcedinidae; genus Ceyx; species Ceyx melanurus. The sequence goes on from JANHGL010001730.1 coordinate 98,976, forward strand.
TTTCATCTCAGTCCTTAGATGTCATTGGACACTTATAGCTGTCACTTTTTTTTTTCCACTGATATGTTTATTGCACTGGAGTATTAGTGCCTTACAAAACAATTAAGGTTAACACACAGGATCAGAAGCACATGTTCTGCGGACACTGAATATTCATGGTTGTCTGTTTTATTTCCCTTTACAATCTTAAAGTAAGGGCAAATCTGTGGGGAAAAAAAGGTGTAACAGCAATGACAAGAAAAGTTATTAAAGAAAAAGAGACTTTATTTGATTTAGTTACAACTGGAATAATGACAGGTTATAAATAGAACATTGTTAAACTTCGACTCTGGTAACAAGGTAAACAAATTACATCAGTTTCCCACTGTTCCAGCTGAATTGAATGGCTAACTACAAGAGGGCATGAAATAAGCATATTTGTTAAAAATAGAGAGCATCTCACTTATTCATTGTCATCAGCAAGGCAAACACTCAGCTTCCCCTCTCAGCCAGCATGTTCATGACAGGAGTTATGAATGACTGTTTGAAACTACCTGCTGTAATCAGCCTGGGACAAATCAAATCTTAATTGGTTTCCACTTACACTCTAGTATTAGGGGAAAAAAAAAACCAACAAACCAAACAAAAAAATAAAACATAAAACACAAGAAAGAAAAAAAGAAAAAAAGAAAAACTTTTACCTGACTAACTACCATGTTTCTTCTTTTCAAGTTTGCTATCAGTCCTGAAAACAACATTGCTATCTAATAGCAGACATTTTCTGTCTTTGTAGTTTGCTTTTGATGTAGTAATTTCTTTCCTCTCACAGATTACACGGGCGTGACCAGAAATGACTACATTGCCTTTGGAAAAAGTATTTAATTAGTCCTGCCTTTGTTTGAATTTTAAAGGAACCAAGGCTGCTGAGCATGACTTGAGGGAACAGGAGATGCATTCAACCTGCCGAGTCTAAGTTAATTCTTTCTGGTTGTTTTTCTGGACCTTTTTTGGAGCTTGAGATGATGAATGGGTGCTCCACACTCATGTTGATGAACACCTCTGTGGAAGACTGTCTCTTCTAAATTTTTACAGGACTTAAGAGCCGGGACTGCTCTGGGTTTCATTAGCATAGCCAGTTCATCCCACTGCCAGATCGCATCTGTTTGATACTGGCCAGGTGTCTCTTCATCGTCATCTGAAACCTCTTCTTCTCGCATTTCACAGGGTGTGTTTCAGAGTCTGATTTGCAGTGTAGAGGAGAAAACTGGCTGTTGCAAACTGCCTCCCAGGAAACTGCCCGTCTGGTCTTCAAAGGAGTGCCTGAAGGTTTTATGTACTCAGTGGTCTGACGAAGTTCACTGAAAGGGCTGGATGAGCTCCTTACAAGAGATGTGGTTTTCTTCCTTTGGGACAAGAGGATTTTAAGCTCTTCAGAGTCATGCTGAAAAAAGAGAGATTCTTTCCTCCTGGTATTGGGACTCTCACCCAGTGTAAGAAACCCATAGGGGGTAGTGATTTTAGAAAGGTGGGGCAAAGAGAGGGCAGCTCTGGTTGCTGGATCAGAATGATGTGCAGCTTTCTCCAGGTCTCCAGGGTAAATCTTTTGGTCTGTAAAGCACAGGGTTTCTCTTCTGTCTACATTATCCCCTTTGTACAATGCATCTTTCCTGATGCATGATTCGGATTTGCTTCTAGTTGTTCTGCACTTTTGAACAGCTTCATCAGAGACTCCTCTCTCAGCAGAATTCTCTGCGGTGTCTTCTTCTGGCTCCTGCTGGAAGGAAATATGCTCTATATCCAGAGAGGGGATGAAAAACTTAGGGATGCGGTCAGGAGTCATGACAATGTTGAAAATGTCAGGTTTTTTCTGAGCAACTTTTTCTTCAGGCGGTGGCTTGCTGATTTTGAAATTCGTCCATGTTATCAAGCTTTCTATAGCACTTTTTATGGAGAGCTGGGATGCACCGCCAGGCACCATTATTTCAGCCAGCAGTGCTTTCTTAAAAATCACAATACTGTCTGCTGATTGAATTCTCACAGCACTGATTGCAGATGGGGGACTCATTTCTGCTTATAAAACAAAGTAAATGACGTCATCTGATAGCTAGATGTCATTGGCATGGTAACCAAAGATAAGAAGGCTTTTACACTCCTGCTTATATACTTGCAGTCTGATTCATGCTGCACCATTACCTTAAATAAGCTTAAACATTTGATTTAATTATTTCTAAATGCCAGGTTTGGTGCTAGTCCCTTAGCTATTACCAGAAAAATAATGGCTACAAACATACCTGTAACATGCAGACTGTTTGTTTTGTGTTATCTGTGCTATTACACAAAATGTAATTAAGCCTTTCTTTTTGTTTTCTATTCCTCTTTTTTTTTTTTTTTAAGGGCTGTGTCACTATATGAATTATATGGAAATAGAGTTTAAAAGTATAGTTCACTTGAATTCCTTAGTTTAGCTTTCAGCATATCATTCTATTTCATTTCATACTGTGAATTTACAGTAGGTCTTTATCTAAACCCTAGTAAGGGCACTGAATATTTCTACTGGTTGCAGTTTCATTCTATTTAGTGTATTTCATGTTGGAGATTGTGAAAGCATGGGAAATGAATGATCAAATAATTATTGGACTAGTATATAAAAATCCAACCCAACCTCAAATTACTTTACCTTTCATTTATGCTTTATGTACATAGCCCATAATGAGGAAAAAAAATTAGTAGCTCATCAGAGCGTTCTTAGATTAGGTACCTATGCTTAAAGGGGTGGGCATATGCTCAGGCACACATAGTGCCTTACAATTGCTGTATGATACTGATCTGTTGATAATTTGATTTATTTCTTATGCTTCCAGTGAGAGCCTCCTAGCAGCTCACTGGTCCACTGCCACTGGTGCAATTTGCAGCTAGATCTGAAAACAGCAGGACTGAGTAGGGTGTGGGTGTTTTCTCATCTGTATCAGCCCATATAGTCCTTTGGTCAGCTACACTGTAATTTGCTCTTGTGCGAGTCTCGTTCCACTCTGTGGACAACAAGGGAGGTAAATTGTTATGATCCCCCAAAGGAGACTGTCCCTGCATGGCAGAGGAGGTAGAGTCACAGTGACTCAGAGGAATAATGTAAACCAGTTTATTGTTTTTCCCTGAGATCAAACAATAAACAGTGTGGAGAAGGGTGATTTGGCAATAGAAGTTATTTTCTTATTAATACTTAAAGGCACAACAAAGTATTAAGGAGAAGAAAGGAAAAGTGAATAGAAAGAATAGGAAAGGAAAAGATAGAGTGACGTCCTGCCTACACAGAACTTACCTCTTGCTGTTGTTAGTTTATCTGCAAGGAGTCGGGAGGATGGCAGAACCTTTGAAGACTATTGAGAGCCATTGATACCTCTTCTGTCCAGACAGAATGCTGATCATCTGTCCAGATCTTATCACCACATAATTTTTGAGACACCTCACATCACCCTGCTTAGCTCCTTTTCTACTTTGGTGTGGGTTACTAATATATCTTTGCTCTGTCTCATATTTGTGTTTTCCTCACATAGGAAAAACATGGAGAATGTAAAGATATGTACGAACATAATCACTTGGCTTTCATCTCTGCTAGATGGGCTGTTCTGGGTTTGCTTTTTGCTTATGACCTATGAAGGCATCTTAGTTTTGATGACAGAAATCTCCTACTAGGCATTTTGAAAGTACAAAGTAAGATTCCCTGTGTTACCATATAAAACTCGCAAAGTCTGCTCTTGCATTTAATTTAATTTTATGTTTATACGTCTCATTTTACTCTGCTAATGTACCCACCACTCATCTTTCCCTTTCTGATGTGTTTTGAGGCTAGTTCTGTCCTCATAATTCAACCACCTAGTAAGCTATTCCATAAGGCTTTGACCTCTTCGTGAATTATTCAGTTCTCTATTAATTTCATGGGGGGACTATTGGCTGCAAGTACATGCCAGCGTTTTGTTACAGCACTTACCATTCTTAGTTTCTTAAAGACAGAAATGGCAATGGAAATCTCTTGCTGGCATTTTCAGCAGGTATAGACTATATGTTGTTCATCTCAATATTATAATCTGTTCAAGGAAGTAGTAGTTCCTGGCAAATTTCCACATGCAGAGGTTGTCCAATAGGCACAAAATAATTGCAGATTTGGTAGGAAAAAAATAAATAAATTATTGTTTTAGGCTTGTTTGGCCTTGACTTGATAAAAACCATATATTTTCAGTAAATAGAGCAGTAATAACAAAAGCAAAGTATAACTAAATAACCTATAAAATGGTGGCCTTTCAGTTTTGTTCTTATTCTTTACAGATGTGATGATTTTATCTGTGACAGAGTTAATTTTCTTCACTGTAGCTGTTATGGGGCTATAGTTTAGATTTGTGCTGGAAATGGTGTTGATAACTCAGGGATGTTTTCATTACTGCTGAGCAAATCTACACAGAGTCAAGGCCTTCTTTACTCCTCACAGCACCCCATCAGCAAATGGGCTGGGGATGCACAAGAAGTTGGGAGGGGAGGTTGAGAGGTTGCCACTTGCTGTCTGTAAGGTAAACTGAACTGGGCAAGCTTGATCCTACCTAGATCACCAAACTGTCCCCCCTCAAAAAAAGATTCTTCACCTGGTGTGCAGAAAAAAAGAGACAATATGCCAGGTTTTTTTTATTATCTTGTCCAGGATTGTGTGCTAGCAGGCTAATGCAAAAAAAACCCTAGCATGACATGGAGATAGGGCAGAGAATATTTATACACTGAAAATTGAGATGAAGTTAGTCCCTGATTGGCTCTGGGTTTAAAATCGATAAGGGTGCTTTTGTTTCAGGGTTTGATTTAAAAAGGATTTACTGTAAACTGACTTCATGACCCCATAAGCCCAGGGTGGCCTCCACCTCTTGTAAACTGATATTGAAGTGGGTTGTCCCTGTACTGTTGTTATCCGTAGGGCCAAAGATGCATTCTGTCATAAAGCAGGTGTATCAGCCCAAAACTTACCACCATAAGCACAGTCATTCTCTTTCCTTTTAACAGGGACACAGCCAGGATGGCTTACCCCAACTAACCAAAGGGATATTCCAGACCATGTGGTGTCATGCTTAGCAATATAGAACTGGGAGAAGAAGGAGGAAGTGGGGAACATTAAGAGTGATGGTGATTGTCATCACAAGTAGCCATTACATGTGATGGAACCCAATCTTCCTGGAGATGGCTGCACACCTGCCTGATGGGAGGTGGTGAATGAACTCCTTGTTTTGCTTTGATTGCATCTGTGGCTTTTGCTTTGCCTTTAACAGGTAAGCTGCATCTCCACCCAAGAGTTTTCTCAGTTTTATTTGTCTACTTCTCACCCCCATCCCACTACAGGAGAGTGAGCTAGCAAAGCTTAGTTGCTGGCTGTGGTTTAACCACGACAGCAGAAGAGAAAAATGAGGGAAAGAGCATTAATTGTTGGGAAGTAAATCCCTCAGGGAACTGCCATTTTACAAACCCTTAGTAATTTACATAGCACTTCTGCTTCTTTAGCTGGAAAAACTTCTAAAAAAGCTGAAATCCCCATATCTGAATCACATATTAGTGACAGGGAAAATCCACAAATTTACAAGTCCTTTGAGAAATCAGTAGTATGAGTTTCAGTGGTCTCTGATACTACTCTTTACAAATGGTAGTAGGCATGCATAGAAGAAAAAAAGAAAAAAAAAAGAATACATTATGTGACTTTTCATGAGGACTCCCTGCTGTCCTTTGCACTTTAACATATTCTGGCTTCATTTACAAGTAACAAAATAAGTAAATAAGCAAATAAATGCCTACTTCTAAGTCCAAACTGTATTTCTGAAAAACAATTCTTAAGATCTCCAAGAAAAACAAAGGTGAGGAGAGTTGATAGCTCCCATAATGGAATACAGAATTCAGTTGTTCTGATGATATTTGATCTAGGATAAAACTAATTTTGATTTATAAAACAGTAAAAAGAAGTGTGTAGAAGATGCTATTCTAACAAAGAAAGTCAAAATTCTTCTCTTAGAACCTTCTTAGGTTATTTTTCCAGTCTGAGAAAAATGTCTATATGTCCTTTGTATTTATTTAGTTGTTAGTGAGTTATATAGTTAGTTAGTTATTCCAGGCAAAACAGAGTTTTAAGCTGAAACTGCAACCAGTAGAAATATCCAGTGCCCTTACTAGGGTTTAGATAAAGACCTACTGTAAATTCACAGTATGAAATGAAATAAGTGGCAGGATTCTAGAGGAAAGTTTAAGATATAAACAATCTAAATACTATTCGCATTGTGAATTCCAAGTAGAACATTTTCTTCCCCTCATTTCCATTACAAACTCACTAACCAACATAACTCATCTTTTCTTTCTTTTCTTCTAATGGAATCAACAGTATTTCAATGATTTCTTTGCCCAGGTTCAAAAGCAAGGATAGACTTTTGGATGTCTTATAGAATATTTTCTCTAAATGGCTTAACTATTAAAATGCAATTTTGTAGGCTTTCTATAGAATAAGAGTTTCACCTCTGGAAATTGCACACAGCTAGAAAATTATTCTGCCTTTCATCTTTCCTGTAAAGAATGCATATTTCTGGTGTCTATGAATACACAAATGCTCAGTACTTGCACTGAGCTTTTCATCTTTGATGTGCATTGAGAACATTAACTAATTAATCTTCACAGCCCCCCCGAGGGATAAGTAAGCATTATCCCTATGATGTTTGCTGTGCACACAATAAGGAGAGAAGAATGGAAATTGCTGGTGCTCATGCTGAAAGAAATAGTTGTAGAGACGAAGAAACAGCACTTTTATAGTGTACAGAATTTCCTGGTTTCAAGAAACTTCTGACTTTGGCCTTTCATTTGGTTTTGGTTCAAAACTACATTTTGTTACCATGCATACCTTCAATAAAGTCCTGCAGTTTAGGCTTTTTTTTTTTTCTTCCCCCCCCCTCCCCACTAGATGCAGCAGGGAAGCAGAATGTTCAGTAATCTTTGGCAATGGATTTTAATTGGGTACAAGATGCTGAAGCTGTGAACTGCTCAGATGTTGCTTTTCTTCTTTTAACATTAATTCTTGTGCTCTGTTGGAAGATATACCCATGTTTTCTTAGCATTTATGGTGTTTAGACTCTTCCAGTTGCTTACTCTTTCCACTCATTCATATGAAGGTGTCTGGGTTACAGACACCTTAATGTCCAGGCTTGTTTACTTCAAGCAAGTGTAGATCTATTTACTGATGGCTCTTGCTTTGCCGAAAAAACTTCCATACAATGACAGCTCCTGATAATTGTATGTTCACTTGTTTGATTTTAAGAATTTGACTCAGGTTAAGGTCACTTGTCTTAGAATTTGGGGATTTGGCATCACTATCACCTTTGAATGTACATATCTCCTTCTGTTTACTCTAGAGAGTCTGCTTATGAGAAGATACCAGCCTGAATTACACAGCTTAGCATCAAAGTAGGTGGGAATGAATCAGGGCCTTTAAATAATACTTCCAAGCCGTATGTTATATTTGCATATGTCTCACAGCTTCCTACTGAAAAGAGACTTCATCCAAGCTGGGGTTACTAGTTATCATAAATACTATATAAGAACATAAATATTACGTAAGAAATAAAAAAATTATTACATAAGAAGGGATTTTTTTGTAAAGCCTAATTACACAATTGTAACTGAAGGCTGTCAGCTAAACTGATCCCACAGAATTAGTCCTAGTTTCCTGACAGAAATTACTACAGAAAAAAACCTTCTATATCCCACACAGTGTGCATACCCAGTGAAGAAATATGGCTGATAGCAGTTTTTCACAGCCAATTCTTGTGTTCCTGAATTTGAAATTATACAAAGTAAAATTTTACAGAATATCAATGGAAAGTAATGAAAATGAATTAGATTATTTTATTATCTATCAGGTAATTCTGAAAGCTAGAAGGGTAGAAATTAGCCTTCACTAAATGTAGAGGTTAAACCCCAGACCCACGTAGTTGAAAACTTTGGCCCACGATTTGTGTTGTAAACACCACCAACATATCAGCTTATATAATGGACTTTTAGGTCTGTTTTTTGCTGGAGTACAATTCTAACAATACAGATAGATAAGCACTCATATTAAGTGTTACAGAAATTGTATTCTTCTGTAGTTAAATACAACAGCACAGCCCAGCTTCAGCAAAGAAGCCCAAAGCTGTGCTGTTTCTACAGACTTTGCTTTGTTGCTCTCAGTCATTTCCAGTCATTTCCAATTGCCTATTTAATAACAAGGAGACAGCAGACAGTAGCTTTCCTAAATTATTCATTTCAGCCCTACAAAGTGACTCTCAAGATTTCATTGCTTCTGTTTTGTGGTGTTAATAATTCAGAGCTGCTGGAGAAGCAAAGCTTGCCAGTTTAGTGCTTATCTTTCATTTCCTTAACAATATTACACTTCGTGGTCTTGTCCTGATAGCTCATATGATCTGAACCTCAGCTTTCTCACATACTCACCAATAGAAATATGCTGGAATGATTTGCATTTGACAGAAATTAATTGAAGTGTTCTCTCATGTCCTTTTGGATTCAGCAGCCACAGTGCTCTATTATTTCCAAATATATTGGAAAATAAATAAATACTACCCTCTGGTGTTTTCCATTTGTAAATATTGTTATGGTAGCCAACCTTATGCAAAAAAGGGTGTTTATTTGACTTAGTTTCTAAGTGCTGAAGTGTTCATATAGTGCTCAGAATCAGTGATTTTCATTCAATCTTGGGGTAGTTAAAAGAGAAAGAAAACATAAAAGGGAAACCTGATCTGCAGTCTACTGAATACAAAGCATCTCAAACTCACACCAAAAAAACGTGATAAATGTGACCATATTTCTAAACCCTGTTTTTAAATGTTGTGTATGAATAATATACTAATACTGGCATATTCAGTACATCCTGTAGTACTTCCACCAGTCACATATATTAAAGGAATATGTTATATGATCATATTGTCTGATGCATCATGTACAACATATATTGGAGTGTAACTCATTATTAAAAAAAGAAAATCTCATCTACCTTAGTGCCAGCCCACACAAAAGGTGAATGAATCACTGAAAGCAGTCATTGAAACAGTGCTTTACCAAGGGCTAGGTAAGAAGAAATGTTTCTATGATAATCATCAACAAAGACTCTGTTCTCCTGACAATTTCTTGTCATTTGTTAAAGTAGATATTTAACAGAATTACACAGGACTTCGATTTTTGATCATCACAATGGCCTCACAGAAGGAGACAAATTAAATAAGGAATGTAAAATCAAAGTAATTAGAGCAGAGTCTTTCTTGCTGGGGGTACAGTTTGATCAGGATATCAAATATTTCTCATGTCTACAAATTTATTTTTTTTTTTTCCCAGTAGAAATTTAGGACTTTGTAGTCCAGCAATGTGAAGTTACCATTCTTAACTATGGAATATGGGAAATTTGTCCTTTTTTTAGAATTATAGGATCTTCAAGATCATCAAGTCCAACCATTGAACTTTTTCTCAGTGAGGGTGACAGAGCTCTGGAACAGGCTGCCCAGGGGGATTGTGGAGTTTCCACCTCTGGAGACACTGAAGAGCCGCCTGGATCTGTTCCTGAGTGACTTGGTCTAGGTGATCCTGCTCAGGCAGGGGGGTTGGACTAGATGATCTTCTAGGTCCCTTCCAGCCCCTAATATCTGTGATTCTCTGATTCTGTGATTCTGTGATATTTCATGTTTACAGCAGGACAGATGATTGGTTTTAATTCTGTGGAACAGGCTAGAAATTTGCAGTTCCTAAACATGCATATGAAAAAGTTTCAGTTACAAGCATTCACAATTGTGTGGAATCTGATGCATTTTTGAGCTAGTTAATTAGAACTGTAAAGAATTTTAATTTACAATGTTGCTATAGAATTTCGAATAATTTTTTTATTTACGACTTACCCCAAGTTCATCTAAGAACATGATCATGCGATGTTTGTTAGTTTTGATGAATGGATTTACTCCCTCCATATAGGGCTCCTAGAAATTTTAAAATGCATTTATTAGAACAAAACAATACCAATTTAATAGTTTTACCTGAAGTGAACATGTTGTAAGCAGACAAACAACACTGCAAAACACAAATGTGTCAGCTGGAGTCTTTTTAGTTTTGCAAGTGAATTTATAATGACTGATCAGCTTTATTGATGATAAGACACTCAGGTCACACATCAGGAGGACTTGCACAAGAAAACAGGAACATTGACATGTATTGGAAATTAAGTCCTATACCGTGCTGTAAAAAATTATACTCACCTTAGATCCAAATTCAACCAGATTTGCTAAATTTTGCACAGACTTGGCAACCAGCGTCAGTGTTCTTGCAGCAGTAGGGGAGGGAGAATCTGATAGAAACACAAAATAAAGAGTTACTGGCCATTTAATTCAAAACTTCCAGTAGTCTCATGAAAGTAAAGCTATTCTACAGTTTGTTATTTATCATGGAATTCAAAACTCTGAATGCTGTAACAGAACTGCATGTGGAAAATATCTCATGATCAAGTAAACTTTTATTTTAGTAATTATGTCCACAAAAAACATTAACATGTATATGCAACTTTATGTACTAGTTCTTATAGAACAAAGTAAAAAAAATAAAGTGTTCCTCAGAAGCCTAAGGTTAACAGTTTTATGAATTAAGTGAAAAGCCTCTTCAGAAAAATCAAACCTCTCTGTTAAAAGGAAGATCTGTTGTTAGAAACTAATAATTAAGTTTAGCCTTTTCCTTATTTGCATATATCCATATAAGTAGATTGTGAATTGTTATGCAAATTATACTTTATTTTATATTATAATTTACAAGTACCAGGAAAATAGAATAAAAATTGTATGTTATCTTGTCTTTTATTTCCATGAAAGTATAGCTATTTACTGTACAAATCAAATGCTAGTAACTCCTGGTACAATCCCTTGTTGGAAAGAGTTATTTTAACTGACTAAGAAATTAGTATTAAGCATAGGATTTTTTGTTTTCTTTTAAATTGTTATGGGTAAATCTATCTTTCCATTTACAGGCCATTTCAGTCTTCCAAAAATGACATGGTTATTATATAAACTCTAAATTTCACAGTGCTTCATAAAACTAGATGTGAAGGGGGAAGGGGACAATGTCACCAGTCTTCCATGTAGCAAGCTGTGAGAGGACATGAGTGTGGGAGCAATGGGGGACTAGTAAGGGCTCTCAACCTGCTGCCCAGAAGCATGCTGGGGACAAAATAATGCAGTCAAAGTGTTGAAGAGATGATCCAGATCCCCTTCAGGTAGTAGCTGTTAACAGGGAAGCATCAGGGAAACACATTAATGGAATAAAGGGGTGTTTCCCTGTAAAGATGATACGGCCAATGGCCCATCTGAGGTGCCTTTACACGAATATACAAAGCATGGGCAACAAACAAGAGGAGTTGGAAGCCACCATAGAAGACTATGACATAGTGGCCATTACTGAAACATGGTGGGATGAATCCTATTGATGGATACAATCTATTCAGAAGGGACAGAATTGGAAAGAGGGGTGGAGGAGTTGCCCTGTATGTTAAAAAATTGATTGAATGTGATGAGATGACCCTAAAGAATAAACATGAGCAAGTTGAAAGCTTATGGGTGGGAATTAGAAATCAAGGCAACAAGGGGAACCTTGCAGTTGGAGTCTACTACAAGCCACCCTATCAAGAGGAAACTCTTGATGAAGCGTTCCTACTCCAACTACAGGAAGCATCACATTCGCAGGCTCTTGTCCTGCTGGGAGACTTCAACCATCACGACATTTGCTGGAAAAGTAATACAGCAAGCAGCAGACAATCCAGGAGGCTCCTGGAGTGCATTGATGACAACTTCCTGAGACAGGAAGTAGACACCCTTACCAGAGGGGAAGCAACACTTGATCTGGTGATTACCAATGTAAATGAGCTCATCAGGGATCTCAAGACTGGAGGCAGCCTGGGTGGCAGTGACCATGCACTAGTAGAATTCATGGTACTAAGGGTCAGAACTCAGTCAAAAAGCACAGTCAGGACCTTGATCTTTAGAAAAGCAAACTTCCAGCTCTTCAAGGAGTTAGTCAATAGGATATCTTGGGAAACAGTCCACAGAGACAAGGGGGCAGAACTGAGCTGGTACATTCTTAAGGACACTCTTCATAGACTGCAAGAGATCTTGATCCCCAGGTGTAAGAAATTGAGCAAGAAAGGGAAGAGACCAGTGTGGCTGAGCCAAGACCTACTGGTCAAACTAAAAAGCAAGAAGGAGCTTCACAGGTGGTAGAAGAAGAGACAAGTACCCTGGGAAGAGTATAGGGATGCTGCCCAATTGTGTAGGAATGAGGTCAGGAGGGACAAGGCATTGTTGGAGCTGAACATGGCAAGGGATGTAAAGAATGACAAGAAGGGATTCTACAGGTATGCCAATGAAAAAAGGAAGATCAAAGAAAACATACCCCCCCAAAGAGTAAAAATGGTGGGCTAACAATAATGGATGAGGAGAAGGCTAAGGTTCTCAACATTATTTTTTCTTCAGTCTTCATTGACAATCTCTCTCTCGACACCTCCCAAGTTAAACTGAAAGGTGTGGGCCACGGTGGTGAAGTCCCTCCCACTGTATGTGAATATCAAGTTCGTGACCACCTGAGGAACCTGAACATACATAAGTCCATGGGACCTGATGAGATTCATGTCAGAGTACTGAAAGAATTGACTGATGTAGTCTCCAAGCCACTTGCCATAATATTTGAAAAGTCTTGGCAGTCAGGTGAAGTCCCTGGGGACTGGAAGAAGGGATACATTGCACCCATTTTTAAAAAGGGTAAAAAGGAGGACTCTGAAAACTATCGCCCTGTCAGCCTCACCTCTGTGCCTGGGAAGATCATGGAACAGATTCTCCTAGAGGGACTACTAAGCAAATAGAGGACAGTGGGGTGATGAAAGACAACCAACATGGCTTCATCAAGGGCAGGTCCTGCCTGATGAATCTAGT
>JANHGL010001732.1:0-16439 GCA_024611195.1 Ceyx melanurus
CGCCCCTACCTGTCCCCCCCCCACGCCATCCCTGGGCAGCCCCCGATCCTTCCCCGGGCAGCCCCCCAGCATTCCCTGGGCAGCCCCCGAGGCTCTGGGACTAGGCGGCAGGGGCTGCGTCCGCTCGGCACTGAGCGGGTTGGGCGGCCTCCTACCCCCGACGTGCTCCCCGAGAGTTTGGGGTTGTCCCCTGGTAGTTACCGGCCGCCCCGCACCCGCTTCTGTGTCTTAACCGCGTGTGCGTGTCCCTGGTCCTTTCCCAGTTCTGCGAGGAGTTCAAGGAGAAGTGTCCCATCTGCGTCCCCTGCGGGCTGAAGCTGGCCGAGAAGACGCAGACGGCCATCGTCCGGCACTTCGGCCTGCAGATCCTGGAGCATGTGGTCAAGTAAGGCAGCTCGGCCCTCCCCGGGGAAGAAGGGCGGCCGGCCCGCTGCCACCCAGCCGCTGGTGGGGGCTCTGCTCCCGTTCCGGCACCTCCTGCTTCAAGGAGCCACTCTCAGAACCCAAAGGGTCTGCTCGACAGCAGAGAATAATTGATGTCCTGCTCTATTTCTTTCCTTCTCTAAAAAAAAGGAGAGGAGAAAATGGCTTTCAGGCAGGTTGGGAAGGTTAATTCACCCAGCTCTAAGACATGTTGATATTTCCATATGTGAGTAAGCACACAGGGTTATTAGTAGGTCTTTGCAACATTCTCTGTCATTAGCCTCATGCCAACAAAGAGGCTTTGTATTAGTTCAGTTCTGAGATTCCTCTCTCTGCCACTTCTGCAGACCTGGTGCTTTGTGCTGTTGTTGCTGCTTCTCATGTCTGTTGACCTCAGTACTGTGCACCCATCTGCCAGCAGCAGTTTTCACTTGGCCGTTTCATTAGGGGATTGGGCACTGGCAGAGTCAGTGAGCTATAATGCCTAGCTACAGTTGAGTTGAAGAAGTGATAGTTCACCAAGTATCAAGTCAGAGATCTTTATAAATGTTTTTATTTGGCATCCTCTTTGTTTCTGTCTTTCTGTTTGGTTTGGTTTGCTTATCTGTTTTTAAACGAAACTGTTTTGAACAGATTCCGCTGGAACAACATGCCTCGCCTAGAAAAAGTTTATCTAAAGAACAATGTGATGGGCCTCATATCCAGTGTAAGTACCTTCTACTCCAGACTGTTCTCTGAAACATGATTCTCTAACTTGGAGATAGTATATAGGAAGAAAAGGAAAAAGGACTCTGGTTAATTAGCATAGAAGACATGAATTCAGTTCTGTATTTTATTACTGCTTTGCTGTTCATCCCTAGTTGTTCTAGTGCTTTTCTCTGTGTTGGTAGTCAGGTCAATAAATATGTCCCTTCATGTGGCAGCAAGTTGTGAGGCTTGTATAACATATATAACGTAATTTATTTATTTTTTTCCTGTGAGGAATGTTCTTATCCTTTGCAGGAATATAAAAGTCTTAGTTATATTTTCTCTGTCATTGTGATTGCTCTTCTGACCAAGTGACTTTTTTTTTAGAGGAAAATTCCTTTTGGTTCCCAGAGTTCACTAGTTATGGCTACTTGAGAGTGTAGGAGTGTCATCCAAGGTTGTCTTCTTTTGTTTTTATGTTGTGTGCTTTAGAATATTTGCAAGTACTGTGCATCCTGAGTCAAAGTCATAAATGTCTGATGTTTGCTTTTTTCGTATAATACTTCCTCTCTTCAATCACAGGGAACCCAAAATATTCTGGAGGAGGAAAGTCACATTAAGGATGTTTTGTCTCGCATTGTGGTGGAGATGATAAAGCGCGAGTGGCCTCAGCACTGGCCTGACATGCTGAAAGAGCTGGATACCCTCTCCAAGCAAGGGGTATGAAACACACCTGTCTGTTCTCTTCTGCTTGCTTGTACTATCTCTTTCGGTCTTCCATCATCGCAAGGAAAGCCTGACTCACTCGCTGACAGGCTGATGGTGGACTAAAAAAAATCCTGTAAGATTAAGTTACTGTAGAGGAGGATTTTAACAGAGAAAGGGCCTCCTGTCTTTTCTTCCCTGAGGTGTGACTTGGGGCTTCATGCTTGCTCACTGCCTCCGAGCTAGCCTCTAGAGATTTTAGTGTTTGAACTGTGCTGATGGAGTGTGTTTAACTTTGGGATATTAGGAAACTCAGACGGAACTGGTGATGTTCATCCTCCTACGTTTGGCAGAGGATGTGGTGACTTTTCAGACGCTGCCTACCCAGCGGCGACGAGATATCCAGCAGACCCTTACCCAGAACATGGAAAAGATCTTCAGCTTCCTGCTAAATGCCCTACAGCAGAACGTCAACAAGTACAGACTCATGGTAAGAGTCTCCTTTCCTTGTGTTCAGTCAGTGCTGGAGGTGTTAAGGAACTGGATTACAACTGAAAAGTAGCTGGGAAAGCCAAGGCAGAAACTGAAATCTGGTGCTGTGAGGTAGGGATCTGTTGTGGACTGGGAAGCTGGTGCTGCTCAGAGAGATGGAACATACAATGTTGACAGGGCCAGTGGTCAGAGGTGATAATTTAGATTTGCTAGTGTAAGTGTCTTGAGTGGATATGTGACTCATCTGTGCTGTTGGAATGCTTCACTCACACTAGGAGTGTATGGCTTAGCAACAGGTGTGATTGTGTCAGAACCAAGTAGATTTAGGGTAGTTTGTTACATGCAGTGGTAAAGAGATGCCACCCTGGGCTCTCATCTGCTCTCTTGTGCTGCACTTTTGTCTTTGTGGTGATGCACCAAAACACATGAGTTTTGGATGTCTCAAAATTGTATCCAGGCCTCTGGTCCTTTTATCTGAGAGCTCAGGTCAGGAAACATTTTTATTTATTTATTTATTTTGTCAAGGTGTGGTTTGTTGGCTTTGGTTTTTGTTTGTTTGTTTGTTTGAAGAGACTTCCTGAATTCTTACCTAGAGTCAGAGATGTGCAAGTTGGTCAAGATGGATGGTTAAAGCAGGTATCTACTCCAGCCTATTCCTATGATAAAGAAGTGGATTTGAGAGTGAAGCACAACTGAGAAACCAATCTAGAAATAAGTTCCTTAGGTGTATCTCTTGCTCTTCTTTTCTGTTAATTAAATCCAAAGTTACACTAAATGTGAAACAGGGAGGCAATGAAAAGCCCTCTCCTACCAGACTTCTGTTTATTCTCCTGATGCACTGACAGGCTGAGCAAATCCATGTGTGTGGTGCAGATGGTTTTCTGTGCAGTTTGTGGTGGTGGGTGGGAGACTCTGGTGCATTCTGTAGTCTGGTTGAAATGCATTTCCAGGTAAGGTTTGAATTGCAATGCTTGAGGCTCTGAAGTGTGTCTGCTTCTGTTAATGGTGGAATCTTTCTGATTGGCAAGGTTGGAGCACCCCAGGAACAAGAAGCCCTCACCATTCCACAGGTTAGCACATCTTTGGGATGCTTGTCCACAGGGTAAATTCTGAGGGTTGGGTTGAATTACCTGTCTGCACACTGAGACTGGGGGAGATGATGGATGGTTTCCCAAGACCATAATAATCTGAAGTGCTTATATGTATGCAGTTCTGGTATGGTGGCTCAGGTGCTAAATATTTGGGGGACAACCAGATTAACTTATAAAATCACCATACTGAATACACTGATGCACAGTGTTTCCAATCCAAAACCTTGCAGTGGAAAGAAATGCTTGTGATGTCTTTGCATATGGAAAACAAATCAAATTCAAATTGGATTCTGAAGGACTTACTTGCATTAGTCAAAAAGGTAGTGTGAGCAGTGCATTGCTGCCCTTAATGTTTGGGACTGGGAGCTGGGCTGTAAGCTCTTCCCTCAGCTCTCTCTCTAGCTGCCTTTCTGACCATGGGCAAATCACATACCCTTTTCAGGCATCAAAGCCACCAGCATCTTTCAAAGTCTGGCTTTTGGATGCAAGATGCTTTAAAAGATCAGGAGCTTCTTCCCTGGAAGCTTCCAGGAAGCACTAAAATGCCTTTCCTTCTTGTCTCCTATGTCTTCCTGGTGCCTGCTGACTGGAGTGTCATCTTTTAGATGAGAAGGAAATTGCAGCTTAACTTGCAGTTCATAGTCCTGCTGTGTTACCTGCCAGGGGGCTGTGGAGGTGGTTATGATGGCTGCAGCAGTGTCCTGAGGGGGAGGCTGTGTTGCAGCCTCTTGCACTAGGGAGCTGTTCTTTGAAACTGCTTTTAGCTGCGTTCTCAAGAATAGGCCTGTCCAGCAGTGGCTGGGTGGAAGTGTGTGCTGTAGCTGTTGACTTACCATCTCTTGTTTTCTTTTTCAGAAGACAGACCTGGCTCAGGAGCCAAAGGTGAGTGGAGCTATGTGAAAGTGCATTAGTCATTCTTAAGACCAAGATTGCTTAGAACTAGCCTTTTCCCAGGCTTTGGAGTGTATTACCTGCAGTGCTCATTTACAGATGGATTTATTCACTCGTAATACAAACCCCTTGAGAAGAGAGAAGTGAGGGGTGGCAACAGAAGGGTGCTCAGGCCTCTCACTCAGGGTGGTTTCTGGTACTGTTCTTCCACGGAGTGGGCAGCATTAGATGGGAATTGGTGTTTCTCTGGCTGGCTCTGACCTCTTGGCTCCTTTCATTCCCAGGCCCAGGCAAACTGCCGTGTGGGGATAGCAGCACTCAACACCTTGGCTGGCTACATTGACTGGGTGGCCCTGAGCCACATCACAGCAGACAACTGCAAACTCCTGGAGATGTTGTGTCTGCTCCTAAATGAGCCTGAGCTCCAAATAGGAGCAGCAGAGTGTCTCTTGATTGCTGTTAGCAGAAAAGTGAGTTCTTCATTCTCAGCTCTTCTGGCTCCCCTTTGTTTTCCTTCTTCTATAATTCTTCAGATTGAGCAATGGATCTCTGCTTTTTTGTTTAAGAAACAAAATTCAGAATTGGATGCTTATGTTAATGATATTTAGCATGATACCAGCAAGACACACACAGCAACTGCTGGAACCCTCTCCAACTTCTGTGCTTGTCTTTTCTTGCATATTTGAGGTTAGAAATCCTCATTGATTTTTTCCCCCACTTTCTACAACTGTGAAGTAGGAAATACAGTCAGCAGCTCAGAGAAATGACAACAGAATCTAAAAAAAACATTTGATTTGACCCATACCTTCCCAGGCAGCTCAGTGTCAAGGCTGAGTGTTTTATCAGCTGCCTTTAATCAGTCTACCACAAAAAAAGACTTAAAGCTATTTAATTATTAGAAGAAATTATTTACTAAGAGAGTGGTTAGGCACTGAAACAGGCTGCCCAGGGAGGTGATGGACTCACCATCCCTGGAGGTGTTTAAAAAATGAGTAGATGTAGCACTTCAGGCTCTGTTCTAGTGGTTAGACATTAGGATCAAGGTTGGACTTTATGATCCTAGAGGTCCTTTCCAACCATAATGATTCTATGATTCAGGATAAGTTTTTTGGGTTAAAGTTCCTGTGGTAGGATTGCTTGTGGAAATTTGCTGAGATCAGGAATGTCTTAGATGTTTTGACAAGTTTTTACTGAAATAATATGTGGACTGTAAGCCCCTCCCTAGATAGGACAATTGAGAGTCTCTTAATTTCTCTTGCAAATGGGAATAAAAAATGCTTTCTATGGGAATAAATAGTTACATTCTGATTGAGGCATTGGGCATATTTCACACACAGGGTAAGCTGGAGGATCGGAAGCCTCTGATGGTCTTGTTTGGAGACGTTGCTATGCACTACATCCTCTCTGCTGCCCAGTAAGTACTGTCCTCCTGCTGTAACTTCACCAAAAAAAACCTGCATACAGATGGCTTTGTAGATGTAATTTTCAGAAGACACTGCTGACAGCATTCCCAGCTTTCTCTTAGCCTGAACTGATCAGGAGGGACCATTTCAGAGAGGCATTTTCAGAGCTTTTAGATGTCAGTAAGGCAGTACTTGATAATAACAAAGAAAATCCCACTGCAATAAAATAAAATTTCTCAGGTATTTTTTTTTACCTGCAAGACAGATAACAGTGTGCCTGCTGCCTGCAGTGTAACTGATCCTGTTTTTCCCTCTCCCCTCATTCCCAGGACAGCAGATGGAGAAGGCTTGGTGGAGAAGCATTATGTTTTCTTGAAGAGACTCTGCCAAGTTTTGTGTGCATTGGGCAGCCAGCTATGTGCTTTGCTAGTAAGTCTTTACTTATACTAACAGCATCCCCATTAGGGCTAGTTTTTAGGGCTGAGAGTGAAGCAACCATGATCTAAGGTAGGAACAGGGTTCTGTCCTGGACAGTTGAAAGCTTTAGGGTTGTCTCCACACCTTTGTAAAAGACGGAAGTGGCTCCGCTTGCAAGTGGGATAACTATCCTGCCAGGTCTTAGGAATGTAGAATGGAGGGACACTGACTGTTTTGAGGTTTCTGCTGTCATTCAGAATAATCTATAACCTCTGTTAAATGCTGAAGCTTCACTGAAAATTGATCAGGTTTCTTGCTGTCTACCACTACAGAAAAAAATGCTCTAGGAAATTACCCTTGTGTGCTGAATTCCCACTCCCTCCCATCAGCAGAGTGCTTCTGCAGTAAAGAAGGCAGGCTTGTTGAGATATGCTGCTTTTGGGCAGGTTGAGGCAGCAGTCAGCCTGTGCAAGTGACAGAGCAAAGTAAATTCTCACAGGGAGGTAAAAAAAAAAAGTTGAGAATATATCCCTAAAAAGAATGGACAGCAAACAAAGGGTATGGTATTACTTTCAGTGACTTCACTTGCTCTTAGTCAGTGGGAACTCTAGACCATAATGAAGTAATATGATGAGGATTTGAACGCTGTCATCCAGGGTCACCTGGAAGAGGCAGCACTGAGCTGTGCAGCTCCAGAAAAAAAGGATCTTGAGAGCATCAGATCATATTGTGGTTAGTCAGGAGCAGTAAAACCTTGAATTTGTGGCTTCAGGCAAAACTTTCTTTCCTGACAAGCTTCCCATAAAGTCAGTGGTAAGAGATACTTGTATGTCCAATGCTAAGACATTTGAAGGCATGGAAGTCAAATCATCTGGGTATGTTTGCCTCGAAAATTTTGCAATTGCAAATGGCTCCATTTTATTACCACTGAGTGGGCTTTACCCAACAGGAGTAAAATTGTGAATTATGGCAGCAGCACTGGTTAATTCAGTTTTAATGGAACTCCAGTAACTGAGAAGTTACCATTTTTTCTTGAATAAGGATGGTGCTGTTTCCAGCACCCCCAGGCTGGTAAGGTTAACTTGCCATTCCTCAGGCTATGTTGGTTTCAGAAAAAAATCACAGTTTTGAGTGTTTTTGTCTCTGTTCCTGTACAATCTGTGGCCTTGGATGTAGTGCTGCTGCTTTACCCAGAGACGTGACCATTGTCAGCCCAGTGTGGCAAAGAGTTTGTGTTTTGTCTGAAATCAATTGTCTTCCTAACAGGGCTCAGAGTCTGATGTGGAAACACCAGCCAACTTTGGAAAATACCTTGACTCCTTTTTAGCCTTTACAACCCATCCTAGCCAGGTACGTAAAGGGCTGGAAGTTTCATGTATGTCTGTGTAAGAATGTGTGAATGCTTAATTGTGCTAACCTATAGAAGACTGCAGAACTTCAGATGCCAAATACTGCCCTCCAGGCTCTCCATTTCAGCTGAAGATCTGGAAAGCAGATTAGTTTCTCCTCCATTACCACCCCTTTAGGGACAGTTTCTGACACAGCTGCTGAGTAGAAAGCACAGAATTTGCCACCAGCAAAACTTTTACCTAGAAACTTTTGGCATTCTGGAAGTTCGAGTTGTGCCTGCAAGGTGTCTTGGCCTCAACTGAATAGTCAGTGTAATTTATTTTTTTTTCCTGGGTTGCCTTCTGATAGCAACACTTCATGGTCGTAGTGAAGATTCCAGCATTGAAATCCTTCTCTGTTCCCCACCTTTCTCTCTTCCCCCCAGTTTCTACGATCTTCCACCCAGATCACCTGGGGAGCCCTCTTTAGGCACGAAGTCCTGTCTCGGGACCCCCTGTTGCTGGCTATGATTCCCAAGTATCTCCGTGCATCAATGACCAACCTGGTGAAGGTATGTGGGCACTGGGGCCAGACAGGTGGGAGAAGGTGCTTCAGTGAATACAGCCTATGGATCACAGGGGAGAAACAACACTTCTGTTGTCTGCTAGAGACACGATCTCCAGGCTGCTCAGCAAACATTTTCTCACCATTTTAGTGTCTGCTCCTTGTCTCAGTCTTCTTGAAGGTGTTATGTGTGGGGGTGACTTCTTTCTTGGCTTTGCTTTGTCTCCAGGTGGGCTTTCCCTCTAAAACAGACAGCCCCAGCTGTGAATACTCCCGCTTTGATTTTGACAGTGACGAGGACTTCAATGCTTTCTTCAACTGTAAGTTGCCATCATCCTGTGTTGATGCTGTTGTCTGAGCCTTTCCTCCTACCTTCAGTTGCTGGCTGAGCTTGTAGCCTTTCATGTTGGCTCAGCAGCTTTCGTTTTTGTCTTGACTTTTTCAGCCTGGACCTTAGAGTTAAATTAATTTTCAGTTTTATTTTGTGGCAGCTCAGGTATTTCATTTTACTTACTTTTTGCTATTATTTTGTTTCCTGGTCAGGTAGGTGGCCTAGTAGCATTTCCTGCCTAGTGTCAAAGAAAATGTACCTCTTGGTCACTTAGATTTATTTCAATAGCCCAGAGTCCTGCTCAAATTAGGAAAAGAGGACAGATTACAAAAGACTTCAGGTATCATTCCAGAAAGAAAATCTGTCTTGGTCCTGCTAAGAACCTTCTGGTTCAGTGCTTACAAGGTGCTTTGTAAGTAGCAAACATCTACAGTTAGTTTGAAGAAATTTTAAAAAATGAAAAATATGGACTTCATTTTAGTAAAGCTGTATTTAGCATAGATTTTCATCATTCCTATTGGTTTTTTTTTCCCCACTTCTTTTTGTGTTAATCCATCCTTTTTCAGTTCATTTAAATTGCTTCAAAATTTGCCTGTTCTTTTACACCTCATTTACTGACTGTATGGCTGAGCTTATTACACAGCTACTGCCAGAGCAGCAGTCCAGTATGGACTGTTCCCAGGTCCACAGAGCTGTGGATGAGCTTTGGGGAAAGGACCATTTGCAGCATCAGCTTGTTGCACAGTGTCTGATATTTCACTGCAGCTTTCCGAGCCCAGCAAGGAGAGGTGATGAGGATGGCTTGTCGTCTGGACCCTCTAACTGGCTTCCAAATGGCTGGAGAATGGCTGAAGTACCAGCTCACAGCTCCTTTTGATACTGGGCCCATGAACTGTAAGTTACCTGGAGGAAAAAAAAACCAAAACAGATAGGGATATGGGGTTTGGATCTTTTGCTTGGTTTTTTTTTAATTCAAGAAGGAACTTCTTTGCCTTTTTCAATTTCCTTTTATTTTTGGGGATCTAAGACTCAATGCTAGGTTTTCAGGTTCTTAAGGTCACGAAATCAAATCAAACCCATCTTGCCCCAGATTTAGCCTTTGCAGTCTGCCTATGGAATAGCTAATGTAAGGCTTCTGTCTCCTTTTCATTCTAAACATCTTTGCAAAACAGATGCAGTTATCCCTCTGATAGAATTTTACAATTATTTGGGCCTTATTATCTCTGTACCATTGATTATTTCAGTCCAGAGAAGTTCTGCCTGCCTGGCAGAAGATCTGCCATTTACCTTGCGTTCCTTCTGTGAAGCAAGGCCACTTGGTGCTCTGCAAAGTCACGCCGAGGGCAGTGTTGCCTGCAGTGCTGAGTCTGGGCATGTGATCTCCCTCCTTTTTCCCTTCTGTGATTTGTTGGTGTTGCTCCCTGTAGTATCTCAAAAGTCAGATTTTGTCTCAGGAACCTTCACCTGAATGCAGCAAATCACACGGGAGTATCTTAATTGTTCTTGGTGCATCTCTGCCAGGCATCTGCAGGGAGAGCTGTGTGACCAAAATACCTGTGAGTGATGTTACTGTGTGGGAGGTTATCAGCCTGCTGCTATGCATATGGGGAGGAGCATGGTGAAAGCTCCAGTGTTCTCTTCCTTTCAGCTAAGACAGGCGAAGGTCTCTGCTCCATCTTCTCCCCATCCTTTGTGCAGTGGGATGCCATGACCTTCTTCTCAGAGAGTGTCATCAGCCAGATGTTTCGAACCATGGATAAAGATGTATGTGTATCAGATTCTCTTGTTTGCTCTCCTGGCTTGATCTGGGTTGACATGAGTGGGGTTTTGTTGTCCATTAAAAGTTTGTAGTGACAGGTTACCTCCATAATAAATCCCAGATTGTTGAAGAAGTCCCAGGAGGGTGCTCAGGTGGCATGCTTTGGTGTAGTGCCTTGCCAGAGAAGGATAGGACCATTTAAGCAGAAATTTCCCAAGTTTACTCTTATAATTACCCTCTGATTACCTGATTAGGTTTAAGGGCTTAAGGTTTGTTGTTTGGTTGTTTTGTTTTGTTGGGGTTTTTTTTGGTTGGTTGGTTTGGTTTTTTTTAACTTTGAACTAAATGAGAAAAGTCCATGCTTGGGGAGTAGGAGATCAGAAGCAATTTCTCTCTGGTTTTTGTTCAACAGCAGGTGAATCAGATGGGAAGCATTTTTTTCTCAGTCTGATGTAGACTGATTTAATTATTTTTTTTTCAGTCTCTTAGCCTGCTCATGTACTTTAGTTCATCATTCTAATCACAGAAAATAATGACGTGGGTTGATATAGTTGGTTAAGCATGGAATATGTTGGACAGAGTCAAGAGGAGAATTGGGGGCCAAACTGAGCAAAAGGTAATTTGCCTTCCCTGGAGGTGCAAGCAATAGTATGCAGACTTGAGATTAACATCTCAAGACTTCCCCACTAGCAATGGCAATGCTACTCTCCTTTTTCCCTCAGCAAGTGCACATAGCACACAGTTAAACTCAGGCTTTCTCTCTTTGAGAACAGCTGTCTTTAGCTGACAGGTCTGATATGACAGAAGCAGCTCCATGGCCTAGTTCTAGAAGTTTCAGAATGTGTGCTATGAACTGAAATACTGAGTGATGCCTCCTTTTTTTTCTTGCCTCCTTCTTTCCCTTTGCTGCCTTTGTAGGACATCCCAGTGAATGAGGGCATAGATCTGTTGCAGCTTGTCCTTAGTTTTGAAACTAAGGATCCTCTCATCCTGTCCTGTGTGCTCACCAATGTCTCTGCTCTCTTCCCATTTGTCACTTACCGACCAGAATACCTGCAACAAGTACTTTCCAAGGTAAGGACTTGCAGACCATACTACAATCAAGTCAGCTTTTTGTGGTGCAAGCCCCTGTACTAAACTGCAGGAGTTAATCCTCTTGGCATTACTGTCAAGGAGGGACTGTCCTTTGTTAAAGATGGGGAAGAACTGAGACCATCTTATTCACAAAGAAACAATGTCCAAGACAGTTTTTCCAGATCCTAATCTTAAATCTTAATATTAAGTATACATTCTGGCCAGTAAACACCAGGTTTTAATTCAAGGCCTTAATGTGTTGATAACTGATCTTTCAGTTATCAGGAGTTATTCACTGGCTTTAATGAAATAGCACTGAAGTCTTAGCATCTATTCCTTGAGGTCAAAATACACAAGTGCTAGATATTAACAAATGATTTGAGTTTTTTTTGTTCCCTCCCTTTCTCACAGCTCTTTACTTCAGTTACCTTTGAAGTTATAGAAGAAAGTAAGGTATGTCTGAATTGTTAATGTACTAATGATCTATAATGGGTGGATCAAATCTTATTTTATTTGTGAGCATGCCGAGTCTGAAGACTCCACTGGAGTAGGCTTCTCAAGTATAGTCCTGCTACTGAAAAGAACTGGGAGGTCTAGATATGTCTGATCTCTTCTTGTTTGACATAGCCTAATAAGCTTTGGCTCACAAACTTAGAAGGCCATAGTCATGGTCCAGGGGCAGTGCACTTAGTCCCCTGGTCTGTGCTAACATTCCTGAGGGTGAAGTCACTTTATTAGCTATGGGTAGTTGGTGTACATGGCTGTGAAGGGTGGCTGTAAAGTTGCCAGCTACCTAGGGAGTGCTTGGAGTCTTGAAATAGTAAGATCCATTGCATCCCTGCTCCTGGAGTGTAGCTTGTTTGAACATGGGCTTCTTGAGTCTGGCTGCTCCAGAGGAAATTTGGTTGTTACATTATTATTTGGGGTGGGGGTTTATCTGTACTCAACTGTGCAGAAAACTGTATGTAATATATTTGTCTCTCAAAAGATACCCTGCATTTGTCTGAACTTTTGTTTTGTTGCATTGAAGTTTGTTATGTCTGTCCAGGCTCCTAGAACTCGAGCAGTGAAGAACGTGAGAAGGCATGCATGCTCCTCAATCATAAAGATGTGTCGGGATTACCCTCAGCTTGTCCTGGTATGTAAACTCAATTCCATCATGCCTCAGTTTCAGCTGGATTTTGTGGGATTTTAAGCTTCCTTTGGCTACAGCCTCTGTTTTTCTTCCAAGAAACATTCCTGCTGTGCAAATGGCTGTTTTATTCCCTGCACATCTCTTCTCAAAATTTTCTGCCTCAAGAGTTGAATTGTAAATTGATGGTTTAAATGAAAAGGTGATCAGTTAAATGCAGAAGGGATGAGGAAGAAGATACAAGCAGCACTAAATTTATATGGGAAAGTTTGCTGAATTTCCATGGAACAGAAAGAGACGATTGTGACTAGAGTGGGTAGGGAAGTCATTCAGCCATTCCTGTGGAGACAGTGTTATCTGTATGAATTGTTAACCTAGTTGTGAGCAAAGAGATGCAAGAGACCCAAGTCTGGCACTTGAGAGACAAAGGAGCAAAGTACTTTCTGTGAGCAAATGAATTTTGAGGTGTGATGCTGCTGCTATGAGGGATGTGACATGCCTAGATGAGAGAGGTTGTCTCTGCTTATTTCAGTCATACTAGAGACTGAAGTAAACTGGATGCAGGATCATGACAAAGGGGTAGGAAAGAAAAGAGGTTCTTTTAGACTGAACGTGCAGAGAATCTCGAGACTGAGGAGGAAATGGCCATGTAAAGAGAGGGTAACTTAGACATATTCCTCCAGCTGTTCTGCATAGTACAGTAGTCTTATGTCTGCCTTCCCAGTAGCCCTCCACACCAAACGTGTGACACTTTTCCACTTGAATGTTTTCTAGCCAAACTTTGAGATGTTGTACAACCATGTGAAGCAGCTGCTCTCCAATGAGCTACTTCTGACACAGATGGAGAAGTGTGCTCTCATGGAGGCCCTCGTCCTCATCAGCAACCAGTTCAAGGACTATGAGCGGCAGAAGGCTTTCCTGGAGGAGCTCATGGCTCCTGTTGCAGGCTTATGGCTCTCCCCAGAGATGCAGAGGTATGGGTCATTTTCCTGAGCTTTGAGCTGGAGGGGTGGCAGGGGTAATGTTGTGCCCAATAAGGGAATGTGCAAACTCCATGATGGTGATGGAATGCCTTGTGGCCTCCTGTACTCTGGGCAGTCATTGGGGTTGTAGGCCATCTGCAGTTCAGAAACTCTCTACTAAGTCTAAATGCAGTTTGTTGAAAATGACTGGGTAAGAGTTGTATAAGGTGATAGAGGAACGCTTCCCAGCAGGCAAAGAGACATAAAAGATGTATTGTATTCTCACATCTCCAGGAGAAGATAGGAAGTTGAGCTCTCCTTACTCAAGCTGAGGTGTCCTGCAACCCTGGGCAGCTGGGCATGCAGAAGACTTTTGCCAGCTGGGCTGTCTTCTTAAGTGATAAAAAAAGTTTGAGATCCCTATAGCCCAAGAGGACTGGAGATGTTTGGAGGGTGCACGTGTCTCTGCTGCTTTTTACCATGTTCCCATATACAACGTGAACCACTAGCTAGTCTCTAGCCTGCTCTGTATTTGTGAAGATATTTATTGCCAATGCAAAGCTCTGCTCAAATTCACTGGGATAAACAATAGTTTCCTTTGCTGTCTTTTGCTGCTGACAGAGTTCTCTCAGATCCTGAAGCCTTTATTTCCTACGTGGGTGCAGACAACAAAATTGCTGATCCGGTCTTGGAGGATCCTAGTGGCCTGAACCGCTCCAGAGTGAGTGTCATTGCCAGCAGAGGTGTAATCCTTAGCAAGGTGGAACTCTCCTCCTTTCATCCCCCATTTCTATTCAAATTACATACAAGATCTGTCCTGATTACCTACTTCTTTAGGATGCAGACCAACAGGCTTTTCAGATGGTAAAACACAGGCTGGCTTTTTCCTCTTTAAGCTATAGTAATGAGCATGTTGACCATGCAAAAACAGATTATTCAGCAAAGCAAAGCACATTGTTCCCTTCTCTTTGTGTAGCAGAGTTTGGTTTCAGAGAAGCAATTGGTTTATGTGATTTTTGGAAATATGGTGCAGTGAATTGTGCTTCCTGAACAAGGCACGGTGGAAAGCATCTTGCTGTGTCTGCAATGCAATATAATTACAATTAATCCAAGGAGATTTGTGTTGTATGAGTTCTTAGAAATGTCGTCTTAGACAGACTGAAAGTGGAGTTGATGTATGTAGGTCTATAGAAGACGCTGAAATGCAGTCCAAAGAGCTGTGCTTGTGATTTGGAGCTAATGCAGTTTGACCACTGTCATCACAGATCTCTGCATCGATCTTAGTACATGAAAGAGATGAAATGATGGTGTAGACCCTTCTTTTTTAGAGGGCAACCTATGTGTGTTCTTGCATACTCATGAGACTCTATGTATCGATGCTTTGTCTAATTGCAAGATCCTTTGCCATCCTGTCATGGATGATGGAGCTGAAGGTGATGGAATGTAGCATGATTGATGCTTTTTCTTGGTGGCAAACCCACCAGTTTGTTCCTATCGCCAGATTCAGCTCACTGTAGAGTATTCTCTTTGAGGTGGGATGATGATGAATTATTTATTCAGGTTGTGCTCTGGCTAAGAAACACTCTCTACGTCTTGCTGCAGATAAGCTTTTGTGTGTACACCATTCTGGGAGTTGTGAAACGAGCCCGTTGGCCTGCTGCTGCTGAGGAGGCGAAAGCTGGAGGATTCTTGCTGGGATACATGCCCAGTGGAAGTCCAATCTACCGTAATCCCTGCACCGAGCAGGTCCTGAAGCTGCTTGACAATTTACTCGCTCTTATAAGGTGGGTCAAGTTGACTTCAAATCATACATATTGACTTAAGAATCTCTGAAAGCCAAACTGTGATAAATATGTGGAATACTCAGAGCATGTTCTCCCAGAGAAGCCAGCAGGAACACAAGCTGGTGCAGGTACCCAAGTGCTGTTCCTGACTGGTCACAGTGGGGAATGGTAATGGGGAAACCGGAGCCTTCTGAATGTTCATTGGCCTGACCTATGAGAATGCATCAGAGCCAATGGGAGCTTGGGGCTGGGGTTGCCTGCCCCACCTCCACTGCTGTAAATGTGCCACCCAGTTAATAATTTCTCAACTAACATCTCTGCTCTGCCCTCAGCCCCTACAAGGCCACCTCTCCAGTTACCACCAGGGCAGTCCCAGCTCTCATCGCATCCTGTTCGCATTGTTCTGTCTTCTGTGTTAAATTCAGCTGGTTTTGCTGAACATGAACACCAGCCTCCTGAAGCACTGTCTGCTATTGAAATCAGTGGATGCATACTCTCAGGCTGTTGCTACTGTGTAGTGCCTCTCTATATGTCACTGATGGTGTGAACATCTAGGGCAGCCAGAGGAGGGAGTGAGAGAGGGCAGAAAAGGAGAAACCAGAGTAACACAGTTCCCAGAGTTAGAGTCAAAATCTGTCTATGGGTAGCTGCTGACACTGGGATTTTGCCAGGCTTATGGGGACAATTTTATTTGATAACATTGTGTTATGTACTTGAAAACTTGAGTCTTTGTCCTTGGCTTGAGCCTGTTGGAAAAGAGCATGTGCAGATCCACTTCAATTTTTCAGCTCCCAGGTCTGAGAAAAGGGGCCTTTTTATGTGAGCACTGTCTGGTCAGGTATGTTTAGTAGTTTAGAGCTCAGAATCACAGAATGTCAGGGGCTGGAAGGGACCTCGAAAAGTCATCTAGTCCAACCCCCCTACCAGAGCAGGATCACCTAGACCAGATCACACAGGAATACATCCAGGCGGGTTTTGAATGTCTCCAGAGAGGGAGTCTCCACAACCCACCTGAGCAGCCTGTTCCAGTGCTCTTTTGTCCTCAAAGTGAAAAAATTCATCCTCATGTTTACATGAAACTTTCTGTGCCTCAGCTTCCACCCATTGCCCCTTGTCCTGTCATCGGGCATCACTGAGAAGAACCTGGCTCCATCCTCCTGACACTTGCCCTTTATATGTTTATAAACGTTGATGAGGTCACCCCTCAGTCTCCTTTTCTCCAAGCTAAAGAGCCCTGGCTCCCTCAGCCTTTCCTCATAAGAGAGATGCTCCACTCCATCATCTCTGTGGCTCTGTGCTGGAATCTCAAGCAATTCTGTCCTTCTTGAACTGGTGGGACCCAGAACTGGACACAATAGTCCAGATGTGGCCTTACCAGGGCAGAGTAGAGGGGCA
>JANHGL010001733.1:0-27690 GCA_024611195.1 Ceyx melanurus
AAAAAAGAAAAACAAAGTTTAGCCTCACTTTACTCCGAAAAGCAAAAAAAAAAAGCACACACACAACACGCACACATGCGCCTTTTCTGACGCCAGAGCAGTCCCGCAAAACTTCGCGGGATCCCAGAGGTGAGGGAGAGGTGAGCGCGGCGAGAGGTTCACGCCAAAACCGGCAGAGCATCACTCAGCATCTCCTGGCATCCTAGGATTTTTGGTTGGGGATTTTTGGCGTTTCTCTTGTTTTGTTTGTTTGGTTTTTGGTTTTGTTTTGTTTTGTTTTTTTGGGGTGTGTGTGTGTGTTTTTTTTGTTTGGTTGGTTTTCTAGATGAATCATAGAAAGCAATTGTTATTTCTACGAGATGACATAATTTCTAGGTTGTGGACAGAATTTGGCAGCCTTCAGGCACCGGATCTAGGGGTTGGGGTTTTTTGGTGCAGTGGTGCCAGGACCTATCAAGCTCAGGATTTCTGAAGACTTCCCAAAGAAAGTGAGCTTTCTTTGTATAGAGTGGCTGTTGGAGGGCTGTGTTCAAAAACTCTTCCCTGTCTGAACTGCCAAAAATGCACCAAAGCAGATTGTATGATTTCATAACAGCTATATTTGTCCTCTCTTTGAGCACTGAATTCCAGGTATCAGGTGGTAAATTTAGGTATTCACAACGCTCTCTTGCTGTGAGTTACGAAGTTTCTTTTTTTTTTTATGATCTACTGTGGTTCAGCAATTAATGGGCAGAGCCCCAGGCTAACAAGTCTCACTTTGCCCTCAGCTCATTCTGAGGGCTTTCTTTATAACTAAGAGTGTAAAGGCAACTGAAAAAACCTGCTTTTTTGCATAAATTGCCTACAGTGGTATTAACAGTACTCAACTTCTTCTCCACTACTGTGTTTTGAAAATTACAGTTGTTTCACTACACTCTATTTCTGAGCATATTACTCTCTGCTACAGCCTTCTTTTTTTCCTCACCCTCCACCCCCCTTTCCCCCATCCCCTCTTTACTCTTCCTTTCTGATTTCACTATTCATTACTTGCCACTTGTCCTGTCCAGACAAGGAAGAGAGAAGCACCACGTTGCTGCCACTTCTGTTCTTCCCATACTGCCCTGTCAGGGAAAATGTCCACCCTCGTCAGCTTGTTTTCTTGGTTTTCTTCTTCTTGCTGTTTCTGTTTGCACATCTGTACCCCAGCACATCTGGAATTGCAAGAAAGTGATGATATTCTAAATGTTGTATAAACTTATAATCATTTTATTGTGTTATTGGCCAAGTCTCATGGTATAATAGGGGAATAAAACCCCACCAAACGCTCCAGGTATAAATGAGATTTCCTATATAATGGGCCCATCATTTTCTTATTTATATCCATATCCAGACTAAAGCAGCTGCTGAGCCAGAAATGATGGCCTTGTGGGAAAGCTGTGGTTACAGATCTGCCCCTGGGGAGCACATGGCCACTTTAACCCCTGGTCCAGCAGAGCTGGTGAAGCTGCCATCTCCAGCTGCCTAACCTGCTGAGTAGGTGTCTGAGCCACCCATCAAACGTCTCCCAAAAAGCTAGACTTCACTATGTATTTTTCTAAACCAAAATCAATGATGGATAGTACAATCCTTAAACAGTGTGCTAAAAACTTGGTGTGTCAGTCAGACAAGCTAATTAGACCAGCCTCAGTTGATGTTTCTGAGGGACCTCAGACCCATCAGGTACTGCCTGTGGAATTTGTGCTGCTTCCCTGCACCTCACAGACTGCTGGCTCCAGCACACACATCCCCATGGGCACAGCTTTGCACCCTGGTTTACAGAGCCAGAGGAGGTTAGCAGTGTGATACAGCCAAGCTTTCATCTTCCCTGTTGGGCTGTATCTCCCGTGCTCCTAACACCACACACCTCCTCAGTCCCTTCTCCCCCTCACACTCATGCTGCAATGAGGAAAGAAAAACTATTTTGAAGCCCTCTTTATCCGTATTTCTTTTCATCCTCTATGCTGAGTGGTACTCAGGGAAACTTCATAAACTATTAAGAGGTAGATGCTGACAGGGAAAAAAAAATATTAACAATAATAATAACAATTATTATTAATAATAATAACAACAACAACCACCCAAACCAAACAAACTAAACAACCATACAAAAAAACAACCCACCTATCTACTGGCAATCCACACCAAGTTCTGTGTGCAGAAATGCAGTCTTGTACTGTCACAAGTGATACTTGTTTTGCATGTAAACTCATATACAGTAATCACTGTGCAGTTTTGTGTTTGTCCAAAATCCTTGCAACTTTATTTTGTTTTAATAATGCATTATGCTTTAACTATTATTTTCAAAAAACAGCACTCTAAAATGACTTTTAAAAATCCCTTTATAAAACTAAAAGGTAACCTCAATCATTTTTTTTTACAACTCAACATTTTTTACCAAAAGTAATAATAATGAGAATACTCTATAAAAAGACACTGAATTTATTTTTTCTAGGAAAAAAAAAGCAGCTTTAAAAATTCAGCATTTCAAATGGTACTGCTTTAAAAGCAAGGCACTTTTATTTTAGAAACAGACATATTCAATTACACTATAAAGCTTCACTATATATTGAAAATTATCTATTATTTCCATTTCATAACGGTAATATATACTTCACACACTTTCTCCTGAAAGAGGACAATTAAATATATATTTCTGGCTTGATTTGACACATTATGGAGTTACAAATAGTTGCTGTAACATAAAAAATAGAAGCTAATCCAGGGAGAGTAAAGAGAAGTTGTGATAAACTGGAGTTTTGTCTGGAAAAAGTGAGAAGAATTTAACCACATTTTCAAATAAAGATAATAACTAATATAACCCAATATGATAAAATCTAAACAACTAAAAAAAAACAAAACAAAACAACAAACTTACTTGAAAACAAAACAGAGAATTACACCCCAAAAAATTATTCTGAAAAAAACAAACGTTTTAAACACTTTCATAAAAATATAATTAAACGACAGAAAATCTTCTTTCAGAAAAAAAAATAGTCTCAGTTGAAATATAATACAGTAAAGTATACATTGCAAAGCAACACTGGGTTAAAAAAAAATGAATCCTCTTTGTTTTTCTGAAATTGTTTAACCTAACCACTCTTTCCAGGCATTTCCCTAGTAAATGTCATGTACTCAGGGGTCTGATACATAACAAAAGAGATGCCATCAGTCCAAACAACTGTTGAGCTTAGACTTTTAAAACATAGTCTAGAGCAGACTCAATAAAATAACTAAGTATGTGATTGACTATAGCAAACCCATGAAAACATAATGAGATTTCTGTCTGGTAAATTAACCCTTGACCACATTTTAACCTCTCGATGCTGACTCTTTCAGCAGGTTAACAGTGCTTATTTTATCATTATGCTACTCACACACACCAGAGTAGTATATAACAGCAAAATGTTTTAAAATTCCCAAAAAACAACATCAACAACAAACCACAAAACAAACCAACCAACCAAACAGCAACCCAGGTAAATTAATACAGCAGACACTTGCCCAACGTCATGGCTTTTTGTAAAGCCTTTGATTTAAATGCAGGATCCAGGACTGAAACTTAAATTAGGAAAAAGGAAAGTACCAGTAGGAAGGTAACACATGATGAATATATCCATATGTTAAGCTATCAGATGTGGAATGAAAAGTACAGAGATATTTTCAAAGAAAGAAGGAAAGAAAGAAGAAATCCCAGTTTGACTGTCTGCAATGTATGGATTAATAACACATTGCATACATCATTGTAATTTAGAAATAACATTTCATAAACCTGCAGACCTTCAAAAGTAATTGCACTTAAATGCCCATTTACTTGATAATGCAAGGCAATTTTCAGTAAACATTTATGTACTAATTATGCTAGCCAGGAAAGCTAAAATAAAGATATTCCACAAACAGTGGAAGTAACCATAAGCCCAAATAAATATTTCATTGCAGAAAGGTGACAAGTAAACGTAATTTATTTAGTTAATCATAACCCAGACTTCAGATTTAGGGTTTACTATAAAAGCTTTAGAAATTAGAAGGCCTGGCAACTCTCAGAGGACTGGCTCCAATAGAGAGTGCTGGAGAAAAGTAACCTCAGTGTTTTTCTGGCTCTGGTAGTAGTCTTTGGCATAATCCCTGTGTGGGCAACCCTGGTCATTCTCACTGGTGGTATTTCTTGTGTACCTATAAATTGAGACAAGGATACATTCTTCATTTGAGAAGTACTGTTGAAAATAACTAAGTCTGTTGCTATTGATTGTGGAGAGCCTGGCTATACCTAGCTCCTAGTAGCTCTTTCTCAATTAAAAAATAAAAAAATATACCATCCCAGGATCTCTTATAGCAATATATGAGTTACTGGAAGAACAAGCCAAGTAAAAGCATGTGGATGTAAATTGTAATAGGTTTTTGCAGGGTCAATGAAGTTCCCAGCTTGCTTTCCTTGCTCTCCTTGCAATTACACTCATGAAATGGTGAGCCATGATTAAGTGATAATGAAGCAGCCGAGAAGTCATTTAGACATCAGGCCAGTCAAAGAATCGGTGCACAACCCCTAATCTCACTGATGGCTTTAATTTGCCTTTCCTCCATTATGAATACCAAGGGAGAATCATGCAAACACTCCAGAATCCATCACATACTTAATGTGAGATTTCAGCCCCACTATAGTTCATAGGGGTTGTAGAAAAACTCCAATCTCCTGATCCAGTTACAGTTTAAGGAAAACATGAAAAAAAAGAAGAGGAAGATAAATGCTTAAAGACTGTGTTGACTAAGTTTGCTGGAAATTCTGTCGTTTAGAAGTTGTTCAGAAAACTAAATGCCCTTGGTCATGATTTAACACCTCCTGACACCCTGAAATCCAGAATCCAGAAGACAGAAAGATGCTACAAAGTACCCTTTCAGAATTACAAGCTCTCATTCAAAATTGCTACTGGGCCTGCTCAGAGCTTGAGCACAGATACTATATTATCATAGCAACAAGAGGTATGTAGGAAAAAGCAATGTAATTTATAAAACGAGTGGTTAAAATGACCAAAAAAAACCAAACCAACCAAAACAAGCCAACAAACAAGCTTTTGGAATCAATGTAAATTTTTCTCCTTTTTTTTTTTTTTTTTTTTTTTTTTTTTTTAACTACATCAACTGAGTTAGTAAAGAATATGACCTATCTATAAATATTCATTGAGAAATTTTGGCCATTACAGCAATGATCAAAACTATTAGTGTTAGCAAGGAAATGGCTCTATTGAAACTGCATCATATTATTTGCTTTATGGTACCTGCACTATAATATGTTAACTACCTGTGACTGCCATCTCTTTATATCCTAGTCTTCCCATTAGAGATACATATACACATGTGAATCATAAGCACTTAAAATCATTAGAACCTAACCATCCATTTTTGCATCTGTATTCCAAGAGAAACTATTACAGTCAAAGAAAGATGACAATCTAAACCCACATCCAAACACATAAAATAGCAAGACACTGAGAAGCAGCTATAGATTATTTTCAGAAAGCAAACAAGCAAACAAAAGACAGTGAATAATATTTCTTAATGCTTTTTCTAATTAGTAAAGACCTGTCAATTGCAGAAACAAATAATAAAGACCTAGGTAATCCATGACATTAGTTGAAGCACTTATCTGTTGTAGATGATGTTTCAGTTAATTAGAAAGCTGCTTTGCTGGCAAGATGGCAAGAGGTATGTATTGCCATATGTGCCACAGCTTTCAGACAGGTACCTAGGGCAGAAAAAAAACCACAATTGGGTTAAACTGCATTGCAGAGAGCCAAAGGAAGAATGTTTCTATGAAGGATGGTTGAGAAGAGCATGGAAAGCAGGGTGAGGATGGCAATGTAGACAAGGAGCTAGTCCTTGATAGCACTACATGGTGTGTGCAGGCAGAGGAGCCAAAAGAGAAAGTGAAGTTCAGGGATAAAAAAAAAAATCCAGGTAAGCAGTGACTGGGAAAGGCTGTCAGCAAGGTTTAGATGGAGAACTAAACAACTAAGCCATGTGGAAAGTAAATTCCTTGTTGGGAAGCAGTTCCATGTGGGAAGAAATCACCTAAAAATTGAGATTAACACTATATGTATGGATGAAATAAAATGTAGGGGGAACTGCAGACCAGAGTCCTGCCAAATGAATTGTTCAAGTCTTCACAGATATAATAAATGTCACAGGGGATGTACCACACAATAACATTTGAACCCTTAGAATTATAAAACATAACAAGCACAGAACATTTAGAAGCAGGAAGTGATCTTTTAATTCGGTGAATCATTTGCACCTCTCAAAATCTGTTAGCAAGATAGGAAAGCATAATTACCTCTGTTTTGGAAAAAAAAAAAGGAAAACTAGGCCTTTGTGAGTATACCAAGGATCAATAAGAAAGACAAATGTTGCATGCTGGGAGGATTTCAGTCATATTCAAGGACTTCATTGCTTCACTGACCTAGATATATTGGGTCACCAAACTCAGCTCTGATTTTATAGGCTTCTTCCACACAGAGTGCACAAGGTTACCATCATTCACAACTTTACAATTCATTAGTTTTCAGTATTTGAAAAAGGGGGGGAGAAGAACATGCAATCTTTTAAAGTTAGGAATTCCATTTTTTTCAAGAATCATGTTTTAATAAGGTATAACTAGTTCATATTGGATGTTATTTTGTTATAATTTTTTTTTTTTCCTGGTTTGAAGAGTAAATGATATCTTAAAAAATCTCCTACATTCAAACAAACAAACAAACAAAAAGGAACTGAAAGCAGGAGGTGGAGTTGAAGCCCTGTTACATGCAACAAAGGTCAAACAGGGCAAATATGGGCTAACCTCACCTGCTACCACTGCTATTGTAGCTACTAGCTCACCATAGAGAAGTAGTGCAGCTTAAAGAAAGCTGCCCAGAAAAGGAGCATCTTGGTGTCTGTAATATCTTGCTATGGATCTGCATAGTTTTAAGCTTTTCAGGTCTGCACAACCATAGAAAACTTCACTGGTGACTTTGTTATTGTATATTAAAAAAAAAATAAAATAATTCTCTAACTAAAATAGTACATCTGAGAACTCTCTGCTGCCTTAATAAGCAAACAGTGAGTGTACTGTCCACAAAGAGCAAGGATTCTTGTAGCATAATGACATTTCATGGTCTTACATTTCTTTCTAACACATTACATGCTGGTGTAAACACAAAAAGCCTTTTTTTACATAAGGAATTTTTCATAAGCCATCTATTTTCTGTGCATATTATTCTACCTATTTATCATTAATAAAAGGGCAACTGAGTAGTAGAGCAGAGATTTTCAAGACAAAGTTTGTACAATCTCCTGTTTTGGTTTAAAATAGAAAGTGAGGGTAGAGATTTTAATAAATTTTCCACTCATATTATTTATTCTTCACTGTAGCATTTTATTTGGTTTCTGTGTTTCTTAGGTAGGCATGGTGTTACATTGGGTAGTATGTACTCTAAATATGAGTTTTGAAGTAAATAAATGTTATTTGTTTTCAGAGTGTCTGCATGAAAAAAAAATACTATTGTGAAAAAGATCTAGAGAAGCAGCTGGTTTTAAAATGTCATGCACAGACATGGCAAAGGTTGCACAAAGTTCCCACTACTTCTGAAAAAGAGTATTAAAATAAAATAGTAACACTACTACTAATAAAAAAAATTGTTTCAACAAGTGCCAGTCTGTCAAAATGGAAATTTTCAGTTTGGCAGAATTTCAGAAATTGAATGGCAGAACAGAAGCAGAAAGATTTGACATTTATTTGCTTGTGTTTCAAAATCACATCTTGGTTGAGAAAGAGGAAAGAAGAACAAATAAACATATCTAAGAAAAGTAGCACTATAAAAGATACGGTTTATGTTTGATAGGACTCAGATTATGTAATTACATTATTCTATTCATATCACGATCCATTTTATTTCTTAACCTGTGATTTAAAATACAGTAATCATATTATGCTTTTGAACATAACAGGCTTCGCTTGCATTCATTTTTTCATTTGGGTTCATAGTTTTTATTGTAATTTTAGTTTCAAGTGCTAAGTTTAGCTCTCTTATAATGTTAATAGCTATGTTTATTTTTTCTTTTTAATTTTAGACACCTTACAGTTTGAACTAGAGATTAATTAAATTCCTGGTAAATCACATTCTAACAGGCAATGTTGGAATCCCATTGTGAACAGGGCCAGGCTATATTAAAAAATAAATAAATGAATACATTCTTCTCATACAGTTAAAATAGTGCAAATAAGAACAGAAGCTCAGAATGACATAAAAGTCCTCAGATTGTAGATTAGCCTCAGGAAAACCTTAAGAATGTAAGACTTCTTCTACCTAAGGTTACAATCTGGTACTTTATTCAGGATGTTCCTGTTAGAAACTCGGTTGACTCTTTCTATTATCATCACTATGCTTTCAGTGATAGCCTAAGGAAGAAAGTTGGCTTCTATTCACATTTTACAAAGGAAAGCTCAAATTTGCTAGGCACAGTCCCCTGAGACATTGTGATTTTAGTTTTCAGCACACAGGGAGGACACAAAGGAAAATGTACCTGAATTACAGAAAATTATTGTTTGCTGTCTCTTAATGGTGATTCATTTTATCAACTTAGAGTACTACATTACACTTTGTAAATGTAATTCATGGCAAAAACGTACTAAGCATTTGAGGGCTAACACTGAGCTATGAGTTCAATAAACCAAACCAAAGAAACCTTCCAAGGAGGACTTTCATTCTTTTAATTTGATACAATCATTTTGTTGCCTCATTCTCCGGGCTGGATGACATTTTTTACTGTCAAGTTCCCTTTACAGGGATCAAAATATCAATTTCCAAAACTAAAAGACATATAATGAAAATTATCCTTGACTCACAAGGAGGTTTGTGTTATCACCATAAAGATGCCTGCAATCTTTGGTACAAGTTCCTTGGGTGACATAGATGCAAAAGAGTGGCAATAGACACCAAGAAGCACCTATTCACACAGACACACCTAAAACTATTCAAACACTAAATATTTCATGCACACTTCTACCTTTAGGACAGCAAAAATTGTGTATACTTGACAAATACTGGTCAGTCTGTTAGGACATTCTTGGACAATGCTCAGAAACTCAATTTATTAGTAAATTGTTAGAGCCATACATAATGCAACTCAGCTCAAACTATGGACAACAAAAATGTCATGGTTCATAAAGTCAAATTAATTCAAAAAGCCATCAATAAATTACAATGGTAAAGCGACAGTATATTTAAATATTGTAGCTAAATAACACAGTAAAATTATGATGTCCATAAAGTGCATGCTTATATTCTAGAATTAACTATTGAACCAGGCCATCAAATGCAGAGTAAACTAGGCCTTGAAGCTGAAAGCTTGGAAAATTAAAGAAGGTGAAATTAGCAAACATCTCTTTAAAAGGGAAAATGTCACCACTTAAAGATAACCAATCTGATACAAAAGCAGGGGAAAACGCCCTCCCCAAACCATTTAATATCTTCCCACCTTTTTATTATTAAATGGAACTTTTCCATAAAGAAGTAGAATAAATACATCTACAATTAAGATTTCCTGATTTCTACTCTATATATTTTATAGAATAAAAGAGGGAAAAGAAAATAAACCTTAAAATAAAGGGAAGCAAATGTATATTAAATTCTGGATCTTCAAAATCAGCAAATGATTTCAGAGAATTTTATTTCATTTATAAAAGCAATTTGTTCTTTCAAAGATGTCAGTCAGCAACCTTACAATGCATAGCATGGGATTAATTTTATTATATAAAAATTTTCCAACTTTCTAAGATGTTTGCAAAAAAAAACTCCAATCATAACAAAAATGGCTCTTCCCTCCATTCTTCCACCCCAGTCCTACAAACCTATAACAAAATGTAAGTCATTGTGATTATGAGGTCATTCAAATTTCAAATTTATCACTCATGCAATTTATTTTGACCAAAACATCTTCTATTACCTTGATCAAAAGCAAGATGAATTCACTGTCTGCCATAAGTTTGCATTTGAATAAGTTAAAAATGCCTTAATCATTCAAAGAGTACTTATTTTCAAGCCAGGTATTGTTAGCAAAGCACCATCTTAGTGTCACCCTTAAAGAAATTTCCACTATACAAACTGTTTTACACATTCACAAATTAAATGTTTTCTATTCACTTACTTGATATCTCCTATGCACTTGAGATGTCCATGTCCTTGTGCTCATTTTCACTGATAAGAATATAGAAAGATTTGTCTATAAAGTCCTTTGTACTACCTGGTTAAAAAAAAAAATTACTCTCACAGTCTAAAGAGGATCATGAGTGAATCTGTTGGTCTATATGACTAATCATTCTAATCATACAGTGTAATTCATAGGGAACTTTGCCTAGATTTGCTTTTTAAACTATGATTTCTGACTCAGCTTGAAGACTTAACTGAAACTGTACTTCTCCAAAGAAATCACATAATTAAAACTGAATTGAGGAAAAATAATTTATAAATTATTACTGGAAAGGGCTTTATCAGGATCCTAGAAGATCATCCTAAATTAAAAAACAGGACTAGAAATCCTCCCTTTCCTCCTTCTGTCTTGTATCAGCATACAGAAGCCAAAAACTTGCAGATTTGCCAAGACCTTCTCCTTCCACTGTTCCTTTATTACAGTTATGCACATATTTCCTCATTCACAGAAAGTAAGAAAATTATGAAAAAAAAAAAAAGATAAGGAAAATTGAGAAATCAATATGGCTTCCTTTAATTTTCGTCCTTGGAAGTTCACAGAAAGTAGAAAACTATATTATACTGTGGAGAACTAGGGAGAATTAGGTCATGGGCTCTAAATATGATTCTCTAATAGTAATTCAGCTGTGAAATTCTTATAGTTGTCACTATGATTTCAAACTATTCCACAGACAATAAGCAGATATATTTGTTATTGTTCTTAAATCATCCCTCACAAAATTGTACTTTTCCTATGTTGTGTTGCATTTTTGGTAATAAGTAAAATATTGGATGTAATAAGCAAAATGTTGGATGGATGATGGAGCTGCAGTTCCAATCCAGTTAAAAAGGTGGCAGATTGGATATTCTATGTAACAGACATTCTGGTGCTTTCCACATGAAGTTTTTCTTGTTTCATCAGAAGCAATTTGATGTATTGTTTCTCAGTGAAATGTATTAGATAAGGCTGCTTTTTTTTTTTTTTTACCTGAGAAGTCCAGCTTCAGGTAGACCAAAATGTATCACTAATTAGTTTTTCAAGTATTCCTGATTGCCTCCCATTAAAAAAAAAACAACCAACCAAACAGAAAAGCCCACCACCCATGACTGAAAGTATCAAAACATTTTTGTTTGATTTAAAAATACCAGTGTTCTTTAGAAATGCCCTTGACCCTTTAAAAAAAATGTTTGAAAATAGTAGGTAGAAATATTTCAAATTAGCCTAAATGCCAAAGTTAAAGTTTATAGACATTTTTGCTAATTAAAAAATATTTTAGCTGTCCTGAATTGCCATAAGAAAAATAACTTGTTCAAATAGATTTAATCCAGAATGACCAGTTGCTGCAAAGAGGGATGCTGTCCTAATTTCCAATATATGGTGCAGTAACGAAGGATGATTGAACTAGTGCTTCTGTAATTGTTTTAGCTTTCCTCCTTACTAGAAAAGGGCAACTGTAGACTGAACTGATTTCTTCAGAGCTGAAGAAAGAACTTATTCTCAGATCACAAAAGACTGAGCCAGTGCTTGTAAAATTCCTTTGACAGCTTTAGAAAAGTGATGTGATTTAATCTTTTTTCAACTAAGGGTTGCTTCTTAGTGGCTTTTGATTCTCCAGAAGACACCTGATGATACAGAATTAGTTTATGCATAAACAAGCATGGGCTTTTTAACAGTCACCCTGCTACTTTGCTGCAACAGCATAGTAAGACTATTAGACATAATTAATTGTAACTTCTAAATATTTCTTATTCATTCTGTGCCTCTTAGCTATAGAACTTGTATTGCATGTGAGGCAGTCAACTAAAGGTAGTTTACAGGGTTGTGATGCCTATAAAATTGTGCAAGCTCTCGCAGAAAGCCCTTGCTAGAAATTGGGATTCATTGTTTTCTCCTGAAAGGAGAAGCACCTCCCCAATCAGAGCTGAGAGACTAAATACTTCTAGCACTTACTCAAACATAAAAACACAAAACAAAACCACCACCACCAAAAATGCATCCTGGTAGGGAACTGAATGCTTTAGGAAAATGCTGGAATGACAACTCAAGGAAGCATCCACATTGTAAAAGTAACAGGTTTATATTAGGTCTAATATAGCAGAGAAATCTGGGCAGCTGGTACTGTCTGACAAACATCCCTCAGCTTTTCCAGGGGAAAACATCTAAGGCAAGAGTGAAGTTGAGTCTTGATGAGCATTTAGGCTTAGGCTTCTGAGCAAAGACTGTCAACAAGTACTCTTGCCAACTGTAGTGGTGTTTTTGCAAGACCACTAAACATAATTAAATTTTTTTCTGTCCGAATATAGCCTTTCTTATATTTCTAATTCTTACCATATGGATATCATCTGCTGTTCTGAATATTTAATGGTGCAATGTAAGTATATAGAAATATGTTCAGAGGCCCTCTCATATCTGTACAGGCATCTCCAGAATCAACTACTGCAAAAATACTACACATAGAGTGAAACACTAAAGATAATTCACCTCAGCATGAATACACAAACCACATTCATCCTATTTATCACTGTTAAGATAAATTAATAAACTGAGAAGTACAAAAAAATAACCAAGTGGCTTTCTTGCTTAGACTTATGTCTAAGGATAGTGTCATATTCCTTTTATTAATAGTAGGGGCTTCTTTTAAACAGTGTTACAGCAACTTTTCTAGTAAAAGAGAAAGAGCTATCAGAAACATTAAATATCAAATGAGCCACACCTAGCAAGGCTAAAGAGGTTTAGAAAACTGCAAGACTTGACCAGTTCACTCCATAGTCAGCAGCTGCATGACCTGAAAGGATTGTTTTAGCCTCCTTTTGAGAAGAGTCTGGCTCCATCCTCCCTGCACTCGCCCTTAACATATTTATAGACATTGATGAGGTCTCCCCCAGTCTCTCCATCCCCAGCTCTCTCAGCCTCTCCTCGTTCTCTCTCTGGAGGTGAGGCTGACCAGCCTACAGTTACCCAGGTCCTCCTTTTTGCCCTTTTTGAAGACTGGGACAACACCGGCCTTCCTCCAGTTCTCAGGCACCTCTTCTGTTCTCCAGAACCTTTCAAAAATTATGGATAGTGGCCTGGCAATGACCTCTGTCATCTCCCTCAGCACTTGTGGGTGTATCCCATCGGATCATTGATGTTAAATCTCAGCTCACATGCAGCATACACTATTGACGAGGTGGTAGCAATGACCATATTTAGAGTTAAACTCAATTTGGCTTGGCAAGCTGTGTTAATTGTAAGTTCCAGTTGCCCTAATTTGCCTAGCATTTTGAGTAAATTAATTCCTTAAAGTGAAAGGAGAACGCGTTTCAAGCATTTGCGAGGTTTTTATGCAATATGGTGCATATTCTTTTTACTATATTTGAACAGAAAAAGTTCTGTTCACAATCAAAAAGACAAAAAGCAGTAGAGTATATTGTGTTTCTCTTGACCATATCAAACCAAAGAGCCTCCCAGAAATTCTCAGATGCTTCTCAGAAACATCCTGCACACAA
Source organism: Ceyx melanurus (assembly GCA_024611195.1). Classification (NCBI taxonomy): domain Eukaryota; kingdom Metazoa; phylum Chordata; class Aves; order Coraciiformes; family Alcedinidae; genus Ceyx; species Ceyx melanurus. The sequence continues at coordinate 13,725 of JANHGL010001733.1, forward strand.
GGAGCACAGCTCAGCATGCCGAGTGGCTGAGGGACCTCATCCCTGCAAGTAAGAGTCCTCACAAAGTCAAAGTTTAAGTGCTTCTGAGAACCTAGCTTAGCTCTTTGGCACACCACAAGTATGCAGCCGTTTTGTTAAAAATCCCAGCTGTAATCAGTACACATTTGAATCCATCCATTTTCTGCTATGAAAATGCAGTAGAGAGGAATAGATAATTTTAACAAGCATCCACTGCATTCACTTATAATCATCACTTGAGCCAGTTTCTGTAGGTGATACCAGTATACCACACAGATATGCAACAAGACTGTGAAATCTTCGATCACTAACACAGTTGAGAGGGGGATTTACTGAAGACAGATGACATAAAAGTAGTCGGGTGATTAGGATGTCACCCATACCTAAACTACTATTCAGAATTAAATTTTTGTTGTAAATAAGACAAGAGCTAGGTAGCTACATAGCACATCTTCTGCCCTCCAATACTGCAGCCATGTTCATCCCTAAGAGTAAAGATCAACCCTTGGTACTATACAGTCATTCAATCTCTATTTTTTGCAACTGAATGTCTGTGGGTGTGTGTTGTTATTTGTTTGGTTGGGTTCTTTTTTGTTCTGGTTTGTGTTTTTTTGCTTGTTTTGTTTGTGTGTGTGGGTTTTTGGTTTGGTGTTTTTTAAGTCAATAGGAAAACCTGGGAAAAGGTTTCAGTAAGATCTACTTTTTAAAGCATTATCCTTAGGCAGTAGAGCATTAGAGTACAACCATCTGTAAAACGGTGTCTGACAAAATGGTCTCTTATCTACACAATGACATCCCATGTTTGCCATTTTTATTTCTACATTTTTCTTTTATTTCTACTTCTCATTGAAGTAAGTGCTTTTCATTTATCCTCTTCGAAAACGAAAATCTTTAAATTTCTAAAGCTGAAAACAGTTGAAACAGATTATTCTGTCCGTACATGTAAAAACAGATTATCTGTCCTTGAGATATCCTCTCTATTCACCTGGATATATTGTGCAACCCATCCTCTGCAAAAAAGTAGAAATGCAAAAACAGTAATGTTGGTAATACTAATAAAAAGATTAGTGTAATTAATTGATGAAAACTGGAAATTGTGACTTTTAAAATATTCTAACAGAAGTAGCAAAATTTATAACAATAATAAAATTAGTTAGCCCATTATTTGGGTTTTATAGAAATCTGCACAACCACTGTCATAATTTTTAATTCTCAATGATCATAAAAAATAAACTGATTATTAATTTCACCTCTGTGCTGTCTGTAAACAAATGTGTTTCTCATGTAAAAAATACAGTTAAATTTAAAATAAAGAAAAAAATCTATTGGAGACTGGATTGTTAAGAAAGAAATAAAAAATTATTACAGTATTCCTGGTCACTTACTACAAAAATAACCTGAAATTAAGTAGACCTCATATGTAATTGCATATAAATGATATATTTTTAAAATTTTGTCACAAAATACGAATTAGTAAAAGCTTATATTTCAATACTCTCTAAATTCCGTTCTAAAAATAAATCTGAGAAGTACTTCAATATTAATTATTTGAGAAATTTTTTTAGATCTGTATTTATAGAAAATTGTTAGGATGAAGGTTGGACTTGATGATCCTAGAGGTCCTTTCGAACCATAATAAGGTTTCTATGATTCTACTTATGAAAAATGTATTTTAAAATAAAGCATTCATTTATATAACTCATTAACAAATTGCTTTAATCTCTATGGTTTTGAGAGGAAATACTTGTATTCAATGAGTTAAAACTATGGTTTGAACAGATATAAAGGGATCTAAAAAAAGATAGATATGCAGTTCCTAATCCATACTGAAATCAATAGGCTCTATGCTTATCAACATATTCAGACAAATAAAATTCTAGTTCTAAATGTCAACAATTTGGAAGAAAACATTATTATCAATATATATGAATGAAATTTTGTTCTTGATTTGGGGAATATGATTCACATCTGCTCAAGCAAGTGAGAAAGGCACTCCTTCTTATTGATTTTCCAATAGACCACATACAAATTTCAGCTTGTCTTACACAGCAGCACTACAATCTGCTTGAAGAAGTGCTGTATATTAAGGTTCTTAATGCAAGGCAAAAAAAAACCCCCCAAAACAACAAACAAGCACTGTAAAAAATCCACCCTCCCTCAGAAAGAAAGAAAAAAAAAAAAAAAAGAAAAATCTCAACACTTCAGAGCATTCTATAAAACTTTTTCTGGTTTGATATCTGTCTACATGGATGAGTTAAAAGGGAAATTTCTAAGGATTCTGAGAAATATTTTAAAAAGAGAAAGTACATGGGGAAAAAAGTGCCATTTGTGCTTCATGCTGTTATGTCTATTGGGTTTTAGCGACTGATGTTTTTAGATACTGTTAATTATTGCTTAAGCATTTCACTCTTTCATTCCTTTGATTTGACTGCACTTCAATTATAGGAGTACTTCCTTGGGAAGTCATGTGTGACATACAACCACAAATACCTGGCATCTTTTCCAAAGCATGAGCCGTGGTGCATCTTCTAAACTACACAAGCATATAAACTGCATCTTGAGAATCTGAAAAGTGCTTAAAAATCAATAATTAAGTGTTTTGTATGAGCATCATCAACCCTTTAGTGATGGCTTAAGAGGACTTTAAAAAAAGGTCATTGTGTAATGCTTGAGAACGTGTAACTCCTCTCACCTTCAGCATTAAAACACCTCTTCATCTCAAAAATAATTGCATAATAATTGCACATGAAGCAAATAGTTTACTTCCATGTACAGATATTGCGTATCAAAATAGTGTTCCTTGAAGGACAACTAAAAATTTAGTGAAGCTACTAGATACATGGCACATGACAAATTTTGGTATATTGCCTTTGAAAACAATATAATCCCCATATATTTCAAGTCTAATTCTATAAAAGACTAAAGTTCTCAAAAATTAGTTTGCTTCATCACACTGTAGTTAACAAATGGCCTCAAAATAGATGGAAACTAGTCCACTTCAGATGATAGCAACTTGTTCTGATCTCAGCACCTAGCTTTTTAGACACATGCAGGTGAAGTCACAAAATGGGTTTATTTTTCCCAAAACAAGACATAAGCTGCAATAAGCAGTGGTGTGGACATGACTCTTACCTCTCTGGAGAAGGCTTTAAGGTTTACTGGACTGATTGCACATTACTACTTTGGCAGAAGAATATATTTTATGGATGCCAGTTGAGCTTTATTGTACAGTGACTTTTCAGCTGCTTTTTCAGTTCTAGACATTCACAGAGACATAAGTCTGGGTAACTTTGAAGTAAGAAGGAAAAAAAATGCCTATTCTATGGACTTCCTCTAAACAAACAGAACAGAGAAGTAGAAATTGGTAATTTTCTTATTTGGGAACTAATCTACCAATATCCACTTTAAGTTACCAAGTTTATTTGATCTGTCTTTTAGATATTCATGTAAAGCCACAGTAAGTTACTGGAAACATTTGTTAACTTCAGGAGAGTTTGATCACAATGAAAAGAAAAAAAAAAAGAGGTAGAAAGACCTTCACAACTATTATCTCAACCATCCAAGTTAAGAGAGATAAACAATGTGTCTGTATGCTGCTCCTAGAATACCATACATAATGCATCTCAGCCAAAATGGAGATGCTGTACACACTCTTTGCAAATGACGTAAATTTACTTTGGCCAATTTACTGCTGCCCACAGAACAGAGACTCATTCAAGGCTTTTTCAATGTCAAAGATCAAGCTAGCTATAACTGCAAGAGCTGCAGGTTACCTTTGAAAAAATGAAATATCATGCCGCAAATCTAATCCGAAAACCTTCCACTCTCCTTGGTTTCAGTGAGACCTTTAATTTCATTTTACTTCAGAGTGTTTTGCTAGTTGATTAAATGCAACGTGGCAATGCAAAGTCCAACAGAGATCTTTTGCAAGTAGTATTCTTTAGTTAGAGAAACTGTCTCGGATGCTAGTAGCTTCTTCAGTATGCAGCAGCCTCCAGCATCTGGAGGTGGTGTGACAACACGTATGGAGACAGGGTATGACTGTAACCTGAACCTTGGTATAGATCTGTCTACTTCCTATGTTATCATTATTTTCATGTCTCTCCACTGCATGCTGTATCTCACTTAACTTTTACTTTCTTTATATTGATGGAGACTTTGAAAGCCAAAAACCACTATACGGGCAGGAAATGCAAAGTGTGGTCAATTTCTGCAACTTATTATAAAATAAAATTGCTCAGTACCCATTGTGCAAGATGAGGTTTCATTTATCAATTCAGAGAAGCATCATCATACCAGAAAAATCTATAATATATTGCTACCTTGCAACAACAAAAAGAGGAGAAGAAAAACACAAACAAGTAAAACAAAACAAAAGGACAGAAAGAGATAAACATAATCTTTTCCTCTATTTTCTGTAAAAGTATTCATTACTCCACAAAGGATACATCTACAACTGCAAATAGCCATGAACTTCTCCTTATCAAGCAGATATCATTTTGGACAGACTCCACAACAATACCTCTAGTAGGTTCATCATTTTTATGTGCTGGAGTGTGGGTATTCCTGTTTCCTACACTGCTTTTTAAGGTAGATACCTCTACTTATATCTTTGTAAAGTAATCCTGCATATTCAATAAAATTAACATTAATATATCTTATTGAACGATATCTAGGCCCAAGTTAAAAAAGATGTACAGAAACAACTGGTTTATAATGGTTGATAGGGATGTGCAAGACAGATAAAAACCACCTCATCAAATTCTTAGATGGCCCATTCCAAATGGTAGAAATACTTGCAATTTAGCATGAGTTATCTTCTCTCTATATTGCCTTCTTCTCTAGGCTTTTTCTTCCTCAAGAGACCCTTTGTCCCCTGAAGATTATGCAAACAGAATGATAATGAATAGGACTCTATTTGTTCTTAATTATGAAGATATGAGTAATTCATGACTAAATGATATTTGGATATTCTAATTATGTAGGTTGAGGGAATGTTCAGATTTATAACAGTTATTTTATACTAAAAAGATTAGTATATGCTTTTTTCCTCCATTCCTAGAAATGATATTTTGTATTTTAAGGTACTTGGTGCCTATCAGTCAAGGATAATCATAATTTTTAATGAACAATAAAGAAACCCACAGTATGGATTTCAGTTATACATTTTACAGACTTGAATTAAAGTTTTATCTTGGTGTTGGTGTACAATCAGGTTTCAAGACCTTTCTATACTTGAAAACACTGCTTTACACAAGTCATTCTCAACTTCCTGATGGTAAAGGGCACCAGTCAACAAGGCTGCTCAGGCACAAAACAACACTAATTCATATTCTGATAACCACAACTTGCTGAGAAAGAAGTCAAAACAGGTGAGCAACAAGAATTTTCTGAAAGCATTTCAGAGATGGACAGAAAGGCTGTTCTGCAGCAGATTGTTGTGCTGCTAACTTTCCAGGAAAAACATAGATGTCCTACAGACAGTTAGATTTGGTACCCAGTGTAGACAGCAGATAAATAAGGATTCTCTAATATTCTTGGCAGACAGATCAAATGGTTCCAAACCCAAAGGGTGAGGCAAAACCAAACAGATATCCAGCATAACAGCAAAGCTCTCAAATGTTACCCTATACTGCAAGAGGACAAATTTGAAATTCTCTTTATCTAGATTTTTCAAATAAATTTAGACTTCTTCTTTAATTGTCTATCTTGTACTCAGCTCTTCAAAGAAATGCATATCTGCCTGTCAGGTGCCATAAGGAAAAAAAAAAATAGCTTTAGTATAGGTCCACCACTATAAATAGAGGAAATAACATTCTAAGTTTAAAGCACAGAATTAGAAACAAGGGGTTCTGCATGATCTAAACCTGCTTCACAGAGTGACTTCTGCTGTTACCCTGCTTTCTCATGTAATATGTTCACAGTCTGTTAAAGCAGAGTTTGGAATATATATGTAGTTCTAACATACCATGTGTGACATTTGGAATTTTTAAAACAAAGTTCCTCCAGTGCAAAGTGTAAATCCTTATAAATGCCTAGCAAATATGTATCTTTCCTTTGAATGGGACTAACAAAAATATATTGGTATATAGAACTAAGCAAGAATCTTTAGGACATGACAATGCTGTTGACAATTTTCTTTGACATTCATAAGAGTATGTAGAATTGTAGTATTAGGTCTCTCAATGAGTAACTACCTGATTTCCAGTTAATTATTGGGATTTTGGGTTGTATCAGTGAGTAGAATTTATCGACTGAAAAGTATAGTGATGAAGCAATAGTTATGAACCTCTCCAAGTTCTGTTCCTGTCTCCAGCAGGTGGAAAAAATACATAAAAAAGCCCTCAAGCTTAATTCTTTCCCCCTTCAGTGAGAAGGAGAAGAAAAAAAAAAAAAAAAAAAAAAGGCAAGCTGATTTGAAAGCAACTACTTTTATTTTCAAAGTTGAGTATATTGTCATAATTTACAAAGCTTAAATGGTAACTTCAGCTTTGTCTTTGAGCTTGTTAATTGTAACTACACACTTCATTTACCCTACCTCCTTTCCACAGTGCACAGAGAATGAGAGAATGAGTACTGCATATCTGTCCACTTTTAAATATAAATTGTGTATTGATGTTAAATGAAATCTTCAACTTCGATCATATAAAACATACATTTTTCATAGCACTATTCCTTTCAATGTAAGAAACCAGTTATTTCCTCCCGGATGGTAATGTGCCTTAGGTCAGTTGTCTTTTTCTAAGCAGAAGGCATTTGACACTTCCAGTGAATACAGTTCACTAAATTGCTTCCTGTTTTAGAATTGCAAGGTGAACATCCTCAAGAAACCTGTGCAGGGTGAATATGGCCAAAGTGGATGCTTCAGGAGCTGCTTGTACTGGAGGAAACTCAATTTGCAATGGAGTTATGGTTCAAAAGATCAAAGATCACGAAATATAGACAAAATAACAGTACAGGCAATGACTCTTCTGCTCTCCAAGTTGCAAAACCTGTAAGAACAAAAAGGTACCTGGATTCATGTTCTGTATCACAGTGGGGAAAAAAGTTCAGCTAGAAAATGTTTCCGTTTGAAAAATAAAAAAAAAACCAACAAAACAAAAAACAAACCAACATTAATAGAAATAAAAAACCCCAAACCAACCAACAAAACAACAACAAAAAAATTCTACCTTGTCGCTAAGTTTCTAACTCAACAAAATTCCTGCACAAGTAGTGAAATAAGATGTACATGCACAAGTGGTAAAGTTTAAAAGATGAGGAAAAAAAAAGAATAGGTCTTTTTGAAACTGAAGTTTCATACAGTGCATATATTCTGGGGTTTGAGCACTCACTATGTCTTTGAGGCACCAATGTGGACCATTAAGTGATAACAATCAAAATATGCAGGGAGTTCACAAAAAAAAAAAGGACTTGAAGCATGTGTCACTGACTAATGGTGAGTAAATTAAACACTTGTTTTTAGAAATACCCTTTTATTGATACTAGATAGACTCTGTTGACTACATCCCCCTGACCTGTACAGGTATCCCACTGCTGAATAGTGCCCAACTCCACAAAAGTATTGACAACATAAAGTGTTGTTATTAGGTATTCTTTTTTTTAAGTGCTTAAATTTAAATGTCACTTAGAACGTGTTTAAATGTTTAGATACACTGTTAGACATCTGAAATGTCAGGTGAAACTGTACTTTTGAACTGGAATACTTGCAGAGGTGTTTAGTTTAGTTTTAGGTCAGCAATTGCCTGGTAGCAACAGTTACACATATTGCATTACACAAGCACTCAATTGTTCTTTACTCATTCCTTTTCAAACTAATTTTAATAGCTTATTATTGAGAAGTGAGATCTGAGACAGTTCCCAGTCACTGAGGACAAAGAAGAATATCTAAGATGAATAAAAGATATTTTTGTCTTCTATTTATAACCTATTAAATAGCCATATTTTAAGGTTTTTCTCCAAAATCTTGGGCATTTTATTTTTGGTTACTTTAAAAATAATTTTTATTACATTTGTATATTTTCTCTGAGAATATTTACATGGAGCTTGATATGTTTCATACTCAGTTATTAATACCCAGGTTGGACTAGATGATCTTCTAGGTCCCTTCCAACCCCTAATATCTATGAATCTATGAAGACCATCAACTTGGTCTGAACTACCACCAGTACCTACATCCCTGCTCTGGAAATTTGTCAAATGCTGTCAAAAGCTTTAAGGCAGTCATTGGTATGTCCATGAAGTTTGAGTCCATCATGTTCTTGTGCTGTATGAGTAGGAATGACACATAAATGTGGCACTTCTTTACCAAGAACAAAAACTACATTTTATTAGGTAGTTTTATAACATAATAACTTCCTTGGCAATGCCATAGCTCAGCTAGAAATCTTGTGGATGAAATTTTCATGTAAGTCTACCTATAGTACAGTGCATCACAAAAGAAATCTTAGGAAAGCATATTTTGCTTTCCAAAAAGAAATCTCCCTTCTGCTGTATTGCTGGCAACACAAGTTCTTCTCCAAAATTCTCCACAGATAAACGTCAGTGATATTCTGCTTCAATATTTAACCAACACTCATGGCACATTCACTGGCACAAGAAGTGGAACTGAACTGTATGAAAATGATGCTTACTCTGCTGAGACATGCACAGACTTCTGTGTGTCTGGGGAACTTAACATCCTTGTTCACACAAGTGCTGTTATCTTTTTCCTTTACTCAGAACGAGAACTAGACTATTAGATGACCTGTTACAGCAGACACTAGACTCAACTGTGTTGTTCAAGGACATGTTTTTGCCCTTTTTCAGGAGGCCAATCCCATAGTACACTTCTCAGAAATATTAGTCTCAGTAGTAAAATTCCTGAACAAAAGCAATCTACAACAGAGCTTGCTAGCCTGGTCCTGTGACTTGTGCACATAAGAAATATGTGAGCTGTATCTCCTTAGTCTACTGATTTAATTGTATAGAAGATCTAGATGTCCAGTAGAAAATGTGTAATCTGCACTGAGAAAGTGCTCTTCCTTGTGCCTGTGACAAGAAGAAACTCACCAGAACCAACTCATTCCCATGTAAAAATGTTTATCTTTCTAGAGAACTCTGGAAATGTTTAACTCGGTGTATTTGCAGATATTTAAGATTCAACCACCTTGAATACAAAAGCTATAGGTTGGGAAGAGCTTCCTTCTGATCTACTAAGTAGCAGCTATCATTTTAATATGGTCATTGTTTTCAGCAGGATGACAAATCTCACCCTAAATTGAGATAATCTATATTTATAGTCTGAAATCTATGAGTTCTGAAATTCTTAGTAGGAAGTTATTTTCTGTGTAGTGCTTTAACATCAAATGTACTTGACTCAAATAGATGCAACAGAGTCAGTCAGGAATCCAAAAGTCAAACTATGTCTTGGCTATTGTAATGATCAAAAAAAAGGATGTAAAAATTAAATTTGGCTAATGGTCCTGTTGATGCAGAAAGCAGGAAAGGAGCCAGATGATGCCACTATAATGTAATAAATACACTAAAGCAGACCCTCAGTCCTACCAATGAAATGAATTGGTGCATTCTTAGTAAATAAAAACGTATGGTACATCTGTTGAATCAGAAGAGAGCGTTCTTGTTGTACAAAGTTCTTTAGAGCTTAAGTATGAAATGTGTTGTTATAAATGCTCTAGAAGAAATATAGATCAGAATCCACTGAAAAAACCTCTGAAAACAGGTATCAGAAAGAACATAATATTTTTGAATTGTTTAACTCATATCAGGCATACATATAACTGCTGAAGTTTCCCTGCTTATTTTAACCAAGGGTATGTGCCCTTAAACTAAAAGCTAAATAGTGATCATTATACTGTTTGAAGAAGTAAAAAACTTTAGGAATATACTGATAAACACCTTTTCATTTCCTATTGGTAGGGAAATAATTTGATTGGATAATGAAATATAATGCAGAATTTAGGAACGTGAGAATTTTTGTTGGGTTGCAAAGCAAAGAAAGATAAGGGTTCAAACCTCAGTCTAATTAGTATTCCATTTATATTTGGTTTAAAGTTAAAATACAAAGATCCTTTTATCAATATTCTCATCCTCTCATCCACCATTAACTCCAGGGTTTTCTCTATAAATCTACTAGATGCCTTCTCTTAAAATTTGTCACCACTTCCTAGTATTATACAGTAGGTTACATTATTAGCTTTCTAGGTGCATATGTCAGAGTTCAATGAACATATAGACATTTCTCTCTCTACTAAAAGACAGGAAGATAAAAAGTTTAAAAACAAGAAGAAAGCCAAAAACTTAAGCTGCCATCAACACAATATTCATATTAGAACTAGAAATAGTTTCTTGAATTAAAACAAAAAAAAAAAGTGTCAAGGTGGAAACTATATATTAGAAGTAGCCCAACATGGAATTATTAAAGAATCAGTAATCAATGATTTATTTCATTAATTGCTTAATGAAATTATGCCAGATTAATTTAGATATTTGTCTGGCATGAAAAAGAAAAAATCAAATTCCTTCTGGCAGGTAAGACTTAAATATAACTTAGTTATTAATATGAGTCAAGTGTGTTAGTTTAGTTGAGTTAAAGTAGCCATCATTTTGATATCTGCTGACTACGAGCAAGATCTCAAGGAAAAAATCCTTAGAAATAGCCCAACAATTAACTCTCAAATGATATGAAATAGAATGAGGTGTTCTGTTATTGAGTATCTGCTTTATGGATCATCAGAAATGTTTACTTTCACAACATGGTCTAGTTGTCATTTGCACAAGCCCTAAATGCATACAGAGAACATGATAGAAAACAGTACCACAAAATAATGTGCTTTAAGTCATGAGAATGAAAAATATAACTTACAGGCAGATAAAAATAAAAAGCTCACAAAACAGAAAGAAAAGGAGAACAAAATGCTCATGTTTCAAAGTAAGAAGAGGAACAAATCCAGATCAAAAGGACACCATGTTCTAAATTAAGAGAGAGATGAGTGAAAAGGCATTTTTCTCATTTTTCTTGTGTGATAAAATTAATTGAAGGAAAAGTTTGAGAAAGAATGGAGATGAGATTTAGAAACTGAAAATTCAGTAATATATTTCAGATTAGATGGAGTCTAATGTCTAAAACACTGACGTATTAAAAAACCAAACAAGTGAGAAATCTAGTACAAAGTTACTTGCTGCTTATAACACAGCGTAAGGTGAATGGCTAAGCCCACTCTACTGGAAAGCCAGAAAATGTGTTAGTAAATGCCACACAGTTGAGTTTATCTTTTTGTTTCCACAGCCACACTGTGATAGCAGCAGTTGCTGCTGCTCCCACAGTGTCTGTTTGACTGTCCTCTTCCTGATCCCATGAGATGACCAGTTGAACTTCTAATTATGCACTGAAAGAACAGATGCCTTTATGATTCCTCCCCCTCCTAAAACACCCCCCATGCACAACACACACTTCAAAAGTAAACAGCGTGAGCATCTGAAGGAACAAATAGTGAGCAGAGTATTTATTGTATTCCCTATCAAAGTATTCCTGTTTATTCTCAAGTATTTTGTTTCCACAGGTCCTGTTCCTTTCCTGCATAGATTCTTATTGACTAATTACAAATGCAAGGGAGGACAAGTCTGCTGTGCCTGTGTAACAGAGAGAAAGACTCTCACTGCTTTTACTATGTTATCCAGGGAAATAGTGCTCCCCTCCCTCAACAGCATTTGATTTGTGACTTCAGTGACAAAAAACTGGGAAAGGACCAAATGAAGTAAAGAAAAGGAATGACTTTGCTTTCACTTCTTCCTGCCTTGAGTAGTGGGCCAAGCACCTCAAAGAGAAACCTGGTTGCACAAAGAGTCTATGTAACTTTTTTCCTTTCTCATTGGATGAGGGAGAATAAAAATAATGGGCTGCAGTTAGTTGCCTAATTTGCTATGAGTAAACTTGAACTTATGCTGATCAAGTTGTAATTCCTGTTTAGAAAAGATATTTTTTAATTAAAAAAAAAAAAAAAAAGGAAAAGCCCATAAAATGAAGAGAATAAAATACCACAGGATCCTCAAACTATTCTGTGCCAGAAATCCATAAATTCCCTCAGAATACTGCTCCTTTTTAGGATTTGCCTCCTGATTGTGCAGCATGTAGTGTACAAAATGGAGAGACAGCAGCTCAACTGCACTACAGGGCTTAGCTCTCTTCAATGACCAAAGAAAAGTGATAAAATTCAGAGCAGAAACAATATTGAGTCATAATAAACAAGCTAATCAACAGAGTTCTTAAAAATTTGTTTGAGAAAAAGCATAATCAGCAGCTGATTCTGAAACAAAAGAGATGAAATATCTAACAATTATAAGGAAGAATATTTCTATTCAATAGTCCTAAGGCTCAATTTAAAAAAAAAAAAAAAGAAAGAAAAAAGCAAAAGCAGATATTCTACATCCTCCCCAACAGTTTCAAAATCTCTAATACTTTTGTTTAAAAAGAGTTTGAAATTTTAAAAGATAAAGACATTGGATTAAAGACTACCCAAGTTCTCCAGGAAGATTTATAAAGAGTTCCAAACATTGCAGAAATTCTCCCTGACATCTCCTGTGCACCTTCTGAGGGGCTTCTTTTCTAGTTTTTTCACTACTCAGTTTTGTGTCAGGTTTCAGAAAACCCAAGCTTCATTTGATTGATGTTAGATGAATTTTACCTGTCTTTCCTATCTGTGTCTGATAACCTCATCTGACCTGCCTTAATGGAAACTAGCTCCTTTCCTCAGCCATTTAACATATATTCCTACTCATGCTGCATGGAGATGAAGGCTAGAAGGTTTAAGCAAAGGGATTTTTGTTTGGGAGATATGCAAGGAAATTTATTTCCAAACAAAGCCCTCAGAGTCCTTTAAATCTGGAAAACTGGAAACAAAATTAAATCAAGCAACAAATCACCACTCTGTAAGTTCTTAGACATCAAAATCTGTCTTAAGATGTAGAAAGAGTGGTATTATTGGATGATGATGATGTTCACTAGACTCACTATCTTGGATCTCTCTAACTTCCACATGGATGGAACTACTCTCTCATTCATACAAGTAAGCAAATAAAAATAGTTAATTGAGCTATTTCCTCTATAGAAGGGGAAGAAAGAAGTATTGCTATTTTTATCTGTATTAGCTGTGTACCTTTTGATTACTTTTGAAAACTTTGGGTGGTGAAATTTATCTAAAAAGAAGAATCCCATTAAAACAAAATTGCTAAAAACATACTGAACTTTAAAAATGGTGGTAGACCCATCTCTTTAATGAAAGCATTCACATACTTAAATGCTCTTTTAAAATCACCCACCAAGATACCATCTCTGTGGCTAGCAACCAGCTTGCACTAATTGGAGATGGAGAACAAATTCCAGTAGATTCAAAAAATATCTTTACAACATAGATTTTCATGTGATAGTATATTTTTCTAGACCTAATATAGCCATACTTTATAATATACAAAAGCTTTATATGAAGAGTATCATTTATTGAACATAACCTGAGATAACACAGGTTAGCCTGGTGCAAGAGCCCAACTGCAATGCTATATCCTCATTCATATATTGTCCCTGTGTTCAGTCATGAATCTAGTGCATCTTGTGGTTCTCCATGATAAGACATTGCTGTATTCTTTCTCAGTCTTGCATCAGTTAAGTGTAGGTCCTTTTGGGGGAGATTCTAATTTGTGAATTTGTGCAAGAATATTTAATAAAATTAGCAAGAACTACATTATTAATAAAAATTAAAATGGAAGAATCCTATGAGAGCTTTGCAATGAGCAATTTCTTTTTGAGAAGATCAGAAGTCCTAAAAATGTTAAGGGGAAAAATCTCTTAAATAAATTTTAAATAATTTAGGATGGGAAAAGATCAAAATACAATCCTACTATATATTTTTTTAAAGATTTATATATATATATATATATTCCCTATGCTGCACTA